>CAUYRH010017330.1:0-29131 GCA_963574655.1 Perodicticus potto
CAAAGGCTCAAAATAGGCCATCTTTTTAAACAAAAAGGCAATGATTCACAAAAGACTATGAATAGAACATGTAACTAGTTGATACAAATCTAATAGGATTTGTTAAAATCAGTCACATCTAATACATCTGAAGTGTTCTTGTATAAAATATCACGTGAAGAAAAGAAGACTTTATCAATGTCTAAAAAAGTGGGTTTGTTCATAGACAATCTGACAAGTTACCATAAAAAGTGTTTCCTGAGACATAAGGAAATGCAACATTATTCTTCTTGAACACTTTTAGTTCAAGACTTTCCACTCAATAAAATAGCTGAGGATCTGAAACTGAGAAAATATATTTGAGTACAAACAGCTTGTGAAACTTAATACTTTTTTTTTTTTTTTTTTTTGCATCATCAGAGGGTATTACTGAACTTACAACCAACTTGCCCGCTCAGTATGCAGTTCAGGTGTGAGACACTTCTTTGTACAGGAGCCTGTACTCTCTTCAATCCTATGCGTACAGATGTCTTAATACAGGCAGACAGTTTCTCCCCATTCTGTAGTTTTAATCTTCCTATTAGCAAAAAGAGGTAACCAGCCCCTGTAGACCGAAGGGACTAGAGTCACAGGATGGGGATTTTCCTCTTAATTTTTATTTTGATGTTTGGAACTCCTGATGCAACATTCTAGAGCAGGATGCTTGGGACTTGCTGTGCCCAAGGGACTGATAAAAGGAAACTTCCCTTGGTTTCTAATATAACTTTCCAGTGTTCCTTTACACACGTAGCAGCACATTCAAATCTGTATTTTATCCCCCTTCCCTCTTTTTTTTTTTTTCCACAAAAGTGTACTGCATGCTCTGTTCTGCCTCTTGATTTTGTCATTTACTGTATCCTAGAGATGTTTTCAGCTCAGTTCCTCCAGAGGACATATTTTTTAAAGTGGCCTCCAGTTCCCCTAGAGAATGGACCAATCTATTCAACTAGGATCTACTGACAGATTCTTGGGCTGGTCACTTGAGAGTTCCTTACAAGTTCAAGGAAACTAAAATGCCACAAGGCAGAGTGGGAGCCAACAGGTTAACAGAGACTGGGTATCTTTTTGTCCAAGGTCAGCTTTCCTTTGTCACCCATAGAGGCCCCAGACTCACTCTATTGAGGTGTACTTCCTGTAGAGGGTCTCCTGCCATCCCTGTGGAGTTTGGAGATGACCAGGAAGAGAAAAGCAAATAAACAAACCTGCTCTTTGCTGCCGTGTGGGTGTGGTCCTGCCTCGAACATTCAGCCTTTCTAAGCCTCAGACACTATGGTCAGATGAAGATGATACCTGTCGGTCTTCTCCCACAGGCTGTGGGGAGACTCAAATGAAAGTGAGAATATGAAAATACTTTGAAAATCATAAAATCTTATACAACAAATGGACAATGATGCTACTCAATAGCATTTATAAAATGGAAGGGGATCAGTGAGAGGCTTAAGAAGAAATGGGACCAGTTTAGGAAAGCCAAGCTTTCCTAGGGATCAAGACAACTCTCTAATATACTAGGAGGCAGTTACAGACCAGTGTCTCCAAAGTACTTAGGCACCAGCTACAGAGCTAACTGATCCTATCTCCTGCAACCCACACGAATTCCTCACAGTCCACAGGGACGCAGCAGTCAAGGGCTGTGCTAATGGAGAAGACAAATTCTTCTAAGTTAAAACTGAAAATACAAAAACTGCAAAAAAACCCCAAAACAAAACAAAACAAAAAACCCCTTTCATTCTGGGCGGTGCCTGTGGTTCAAAAGAGTAGGGCACCGGCCCCATGTACAGAGGTGGCGGGTTCAAACTGGGCCCCAGCCAAAAACTGCAAAAAAAAAAAACAAAACTGAAAATAATATCAGACTGTAACTGCCCACTGCCCACTCTTCCCCCAGGCACTGTAGGCTACCGGTACTTGCTCTCTCCCAAGAGCAGAGTGAGAGAATTGATCCAGACATATTCTGATTCATGGGGGCTGTCCCCCAACCCAGCACCTTCTCTGCCTTGATTTTCCTTCTGCACACTTGTACATATCTTCACCCCCGAAGGGAAACAGGAATACTGTGCTAAGGACGCAGAAAGCCAGGATGTTTTCCTCTGAGATGGGTGCACCAGCTACACGGCAAGTGTCTGCGAGGCTGCAGTGGAACAAATCTAGATCTTGTCAATCCCCCACTGACTGTGATAACTGAGAGGGATAATGGTCTCCTGCCACATTCAGGATACTGGTTCTGTTGAAGGAATACAGCCATGGAATTTTATCCCAGGAATAGCCAAACCTGACTTGGCTTAGTTATCAAGGTCAAGCAGGCTCATGTATTTCCAAGCATTTTGTAAGTAAAAAAAGACACGCACACACATCAGGGGAAGAGAAGAAGAGCAAGCTCTAGAGCCCAAAGCAAGTATCCAGAGGGCTCCATAGAGGGAAATGAAGACCCCAGACAGGAGATCTCTGATGTAAGTAGCATCGTTCTGGGTGAAGCTTCTGCTGGGGCTGACCATTTAATACTCCACTTAATTATACATCTATTTCTGCCTTTGAATGGTAAATGTGGTCTCCTGAAAAAAACTGAAGAAAGAAATCAATTTTATTTTTCTAAAATAAAACAAATACACGTGTAGTGAAGCCATGTATAAAGTGATACATTAAAATCCTCTTCTCTCCAGAGGCAAAACTGTTAAAGCTTCATGAATTCTTCAAGAAATGTTCTGATTATATACAAGCAAATACATGTATTTACTTTTTTTTCCTTGAGACAGAGTCTCACTATGTTGCACTTGGTAGAGCGCTGTGGCATCACAGCTCAGAGCAACCTCAAACTCTTGCCCTTAAGCGATTCTCTTGCCTCAGCCTCCCAAGTAGCTGGGACTACAGGTGCCCGTCACAGTGCCTGGCTATTTTTTGTTGCAGTTGTCGTCGTTTGGCAGGCCCAGGCTGGATTCGAACCTGCCAGGTCTGGTGTATATGGCTGGCGCCATAACCACTGTGCTACGGGCGCCGAGCCATGTATTTACTTTTCTAAACCCAAATGGAACTCACCTTTTAAATGCAACAAATTGTATTTACAGAAAAATTATAAATGTATTGTAAAGAGAACTATCATCTCCAAGCAAAATTGTTCTTTTGATTTTTATTGAATTTCCATAAAGAACATTTACTTGTGCCCAGAATATATTCTAATGTTCCGTAAGTCATAATTTAATAGACAGTAAGAACTCATGAAGTTGGCCAAAACTAACAAAGATTTACTTTGTTTTTTTATTCTGGATGGATCCTGAATTCCAAATGTTGGGTTTAATTATTTTGCACAACAGTACATTTACAAGAGGTACAAAACATGTATTGAGCTTTCAGGGCTGTGGTCAAGGGTTTACAGAATAAATTCTTTGCAACCCAGCAAATTAATCTCTTTCCTCAGCCCATGCCTACCTTCAACTTAAATTTTGTCCAAGTCATCCTTCCCCAGAATCCCACTCCCTCCGTCCAGAGAAGGAGGTGGAAGGAATGGAGAGTTGGGTATGGAAAAACTTGTGAGCTAATCTGCTTACAGCAGCTGTGCTTAGAAAGTCCGGGCTAAAATGTTCCCTCATGTCTGTGTGGTTTTTCATGAACTTTGAAGATAAGGTTCTTCCAGTTCACTTGGTTATCTCCCTTTATTTAATCAAGAAATGCACTTTGCTGCAGCTGGTAGCTTTTCCCTTTGGGTCTTGGGCTCCAGTTTTTGGTTTTGTTTTGGCCAGCCCCTCACTAACAGAGGAGTCCAGGGCTTGTTGCATCTGAGTATGCAGCTGCACACACCACGGTTGGCTCGTTACTTTTCAAACTTTGGCAAGTTCCACAGCAAAGCATTCTTGGGAGTGACAGTAGTTGGGAGTAACTTCCATCACTTACATTTGGCAGAACTTTTTTTGTTATTTTTTGAGACAAAGTCTTACTCTGTCACTCTGAGTAGAGTTTCATGGCATCATAGCTCACAGTAACCTCCAACTCTTGGCCTCAAGTGATCCTCTTGCCTCAGTCTCCCATCAGAGACTACAGGTGCCTGCCACAATGCTGGCTAGTTTTTTCTTTTTTTTCTGAGACAGAGCCTCAAGCTGTCACCCTGGATAGAGTGCTGTGGCATCACAGCTCACAGCAACCTCTAATTCCTGGGCTCAAGCAAGTCTCCTGCCTCCACCTCCCAAGTAGCTGGGACTACAGGCGCCCGCCACAACGCCTGGCTATTTTTTGGTTGCAGCCGTCATTGTTGTTTGGCGGCATGGGCTGGATTTGAAACCGCCAGCTCAGGTGTACGTGTCTGGGACCCTAGCTTGTTGAGCCACAGGCGCCGAGCCATAGTTTTTCTATTTTTAGTAGAGATGGGGTCTTGCGCTTGCTTAGGCTGGTCTCGAACTCCTGAGCTCAGACAGTCCACCTGCCTCAGCCTCCCAGAGTGCTAGGATTATAGGCATGAACCACAGTGCCTGGCCTGGCAGAACATTTTAAAAAGCCTAAAACTCAAACAGTTCTGCTGGCTTTTCTTTCAGCTTCTTGACTTTTCGGTAACTCCTGAAGGCCAGGATGGCCCCCAGAGCGAAGACCCCAATGCCCACAGCAGCAAAAATCCCAGCTCCAATATCACCTCCGTGGAAAGTGCAGGTAAAGCCACTGTACCCCTTGCCCTGGTACAGCGCCTCCCTCTCCTTACACACCTGAGAGCTGTAGGCAGTGGAGAGGTAGCTGAAGTAGAAGTACAAGGCAGGGATGTAGCCCCCGGCAATGAGCACGTCCAACAAGCCTTCCACCAGCAGCCACAGCGGACAGTGCCACGGGACCCGCAGGACACCCGTGGCAACGAGGAGACAGCAAAAGGCCATGAGGGAGCCGCTGTAGGCCATGGCCGCAGTGACCGTGGGCAGCTTTAGCTGGTAGAACTGGACATCCAGCTCCCGGGCTTTCTCCCCATCAGCACCACTGAAACCACTGTATGCCCCTCCGAACTGATAGTAGTAAATGCCCCCCAGGCTGGTGATGCCTGTGTAGCCCCCAGTGGAACTGTAAGACACAGAGCTGCAGGCCAGGATCAGCAAGTTCAGGAGAGCTGCCAGCATTTGGCAGCAGGCTGCAAAAAAAAGGATGGGTTACTACCAGTTTGAGAGATGCTGTTCCGCCTGGAGGGTCACCATCCCGCAGCAGCACCCAGCGCTGCTCCCCATGGAAGGCCTGAGCCCCACAGCAGCATAGCAACATTAGAGAGCCCCAGGCAACGGTGGCCTCCTGAAATGGTGTGAAAAATACTACTCACCCTGAGGAGTAAGTATTAAAAGAACAAAGTGACCTGCCCCAAGGCAGGCGCAGGAAGGTGGTGGGAGAAATCAGGTCGGTTAGCAGAAAGAAATGCACCCTATATGGAAGTGCAAGAACATTCCATCCCCTGCCTCTCACCACCAAAAAGACGAAGAAAGTTATTGCCTCTTTATACATGTTTTGTGGCCATTACAATTGGTAAGAGGAGAGGTCTCCAAGTTCTCCTCCTGAGGTGGGAGGATCCCTTGAGCTCAGGAGTTGGAAACCAGCCTGAGCAAGAGGGAGCAGCTGAGTATTGTGGCAGGTGCCTGCACTTCCAGCTACACAGGGGACTGAGGCAGGAGGATTGCTTCAGCTCAGGAGTTTGAGGTTGCTGTGAGTTAGGCTGATGCCCTAACATCTAGCCTGGGCAAAAGAGTGAGACTCTGTCTCAAAAAAAAAAAAAAAAAAAGATGTTAGAAAAAAGCATGGACATTATACATCAAAATGTTAATTATGGTTTGTATGTATTAAAAATAGGAAAAATTAAGTTAAGCCATAATACTTAACAAATTAAAAAAAAATTTGTCTTACTGTTCTTAGACTTTTAACTTGAATACACTGTAAAGTTTACTACTGTTTTCTTTAGTTTCCCTAAAGAGTGTATCTAGGCTGTGATATTTTCCCAGAGCTGGATTATTTCAGGACCCTTGGCTTCTTTAGCATGGAACGGAAAACTACCTTCTTGCAGTTTATATTTATTGAGATATAACTTAGACACAAGAAAATGACCCATGTTAAGCATACAATGTGATGTGTTCTGACAAATAGCGTGTATTACACCATCACCTAGACACAGAACATGAATCATTAGCCCAGAAACTTCCCTAGTTATGAATACTTTGTGGTCAATTCCTTACCTTGCTCCTCAGCCAAGCGCTGATCTGCTTTCTCTCTTGGAGATTAGTTTTGCCTTTTCAAGGATGTCATGTAAATGGAATCACACAGTTATGTTTATGTGCCCTTGTGTGTCTGACTTCTTTTGCTCAGCATAATATACAACTGGGTGTTTCTGAGCAGGAAATTGTACATCCAGGAACAGTTCTGGGTTCGTTGATTTTACAGGATCCATCTGTCAACATCTCCCTGGTTTTAGGTAACCAGATTTTATTCCTGGGTCTAGCTGGTCTCGTTGTGAAGCTGTGCTACATCTTCTGCCCATTCTCTAATTGACATGATGCTCTCTCAAGTATTATTTTTATGTTCTATAACTTTCTCCCCAAATGCAAACCGTGTTATTATTTTTAATTACAAAAGTTACACTTACTTAAGAAAATGTAGATAAAAATATAATGTAAAAATTGTCTATAATCTAAACAAATAAAAAAAAACCACTATGAACACTATGTTTTTTTCTGGACTTTTCTATCATATACAGTAGAACTTCTGTAAGTTGACCTCTCAAGGGACTATAACAAACTGGTCAACATAAGGAACTAGGCCTACTGGACTGATACGTACATGGGGTGCATGTCCAGTCTGTGAAAGTGAGGTCAACTTAAGGAAACTGTCAGTGTAGGGAGGCGGTCAACTATGGAGGTTCTACTGTATTTATAATTATTGTTATTCATTTGCAAGGTTCTAGTCTACCTACCATTGTGTAACCTCCTCTTTCACTAAGAATATAGTGTGAATATTTTCCTGAGTAAATATAATTTTTTTATCTTAGTAAATAAAAACCTACTTCATTAATTTTGAAGAATGTATAGATTACCACATAATTTAAATCATTCCAATGTAAAGGACATTTAGGCTGTCCCAGTGTTGTGCTATGTGGTAGAATGTCTTTCTTTCCTTTTTTTTTTTTTAAAGACTGTCTCACTCTATCTGGAATGCACTTGCATGGTCACAGCTCACTGCAGCCTCAAACTCCTGGATTCAACTGATCCTCTGCCTCAGCCTCTCAAAGTGCTGGGATTACAGGGGTGTGCCACCATACCATCCAGAATTTCTCAATAGTGTTGGAAGGACTAGACACTCCTCTTCACTAAGACCTATTCATCTTTTAGGTTTTGTAGAACCAGAAAAGAATCACTAGCAACTGGGAAGATAGCCAGTGTCATCCTTAAAGACAAAGGCCTAGAGGCTCTCCAGGACCTCTGTATACACAGAAGACCGCTCCTCACTCCTCGAAGGGATCTGATTCTCTGACTCAGTACTTCATTCTCCTAAGAAGCCGGGGGTTCATTTTAGGTCATTCCTTCCTCTCACTCGGGCTGAATCATTCTGATCTGTTTATCAGAGTCAACCATGCTCAGCTACAGTTTGGAATCTTAAAATAAGCTCAGTCCAGATAAATACTGGATTAGGGTGTTAAGTAATATAAAAAAGGAAGTATAGAGAATATAAATTGGAAAACAACTACACACTACTTTCCACCCTGAATCTTTTCAGTGTGATCACAAGTAAACACCACTGGCCATGGTGGGCCACGAGTCTTCCCCTAGGGCTCTGATGGACTGTGCTCTCCACACTTCCAGCCTGGTCAGGACACTGTCCCTCTGAAATGTTAACTCCAAAAGCTAAATCTCAAGTGAGAGGCACTACTGACCACAGAAATTACAACTGTCTCTGGAGAAAAACTTGTAAAGACACTCTGCAGTCATGGCTAGAGGTTGAAGGCAAAACCAAAGTGATGTGAACATGAGGGTCTAAGGTGAAAGGAAATAACAAAAGAGTCGGGAGAAGCTGCTCCAAATGCAGACAGGGGCCCAGAGAGGGGAGCGGAGAATGGGTCTTCCTACCAGGGAACTTAGAACTCCTCACCTTCCAAATAATGAATTAAACGAGCACAATCTACACGCGCACAGGATTCCTGGGTCGCCAGATACTCGCACGTGACATCTGTAGTTGCTTTTTACCTGATCTTTACCCTCAGTGCCTCTTTCCCATACCAGTGAATTTGGTGTCCTCAGTGTTCCACTGAACTTTCTAAGGGTGAAGCAAAGCCCGGACTTCAGGCTCTCCCTGGGGAGGTAGAGAGGGCCAAAGCTGCGTCCAATGTTATCAAGTTTGCTGTAGGGAGACATGATTTCACTGGTATGCAAAAGAAGTCACAAAGGACCTATGCTAAGACAGGTCAAAACTTGCCAGTGACCTTTATCCAGGCATGTATTTCCTGCTTGAGACACGTTTCTGGTGTTTAATCCCTGTTTCTCTCAGCTCAATACTGCACTGTGGTTACTTATTATTATTTTTTTTAAGACAGGGTCTTACTTTGTTGCCCAGGCTAAGCATGCTATGGTGTGATCATAGCTCCACGTAACCTGGGCTCAAGTGATCCTCCTGCCTCAGCCTCATGAGTAGCTGTGACTACAGGGTTGGGCCATGACACCTGGCTAATTTTTCTATGTTTGGTAGAGACCTGTTTTGCTCTTGCTCAGGGTGGTCTCAAACTCTGGAGCTCAAGGGATCCTCCTGCCTCAGCCTTCCAGAGGCTAGAAGCCCCAGTGCTCAGCCAGCACTGTGTATTTATAGGAGTCCCTGAACATCCAGCATTCTTTATAAGTCCCATCTGTTAGCTTCTGATAGCAGAATCATTCTGTCACTACTTTAACTTGAAACCCAAACCTCTAGGCACAAAACCAAACAGCCAGAAGCAATCAAGCTAAATCAAGGTGTTTTGTTCAGAAACGTAAGCCCCGCCCTCTCCTCAAGATAAATCAACCACAGAAGAAAAAGTACCTTTATGGAGAATCTGTTAACTAGCCTCTGGCTTATTCTGGTTATTTATGTCATCAAGGAAGAAAGGAAGGTGAACGGCAATGGTTTTCAACCAGTGTGCCGTGCTAAGAGAGGATCTTACGTGTTCCGGGAAAAATTTTAAAGATCATTAATTAAATTATTTTCAAAAGAAGTTCAAAATACAGTAAGTATATTCTTTTTTTTACTATTTTCTTTTTGAGACAGAGTCTCACTTAGTCACCCTCAGAAGAATGCCATTGCATAATAGCTCACAGCAACCTCAAACTCTTAGGCTCAAGTGATTCTCTTGCCTCAGCCTCCTGAGTAGCTGGGACTACCAGCATCTGCCATAATTCCCGGCTATTTTTAGAGATGAGGTCTTGCTCTGGCTCAGGCTGGTTTCCAACCTGTGAGCTCAGGCAATTCACCAGCCTTGGCCTCCCAGAGTGTTAGGATTATAGGCGTAAGCCACCATGCCTGGCCTCTTTTTTTTTTTTTTTTTGGCCAGGGCTGGGTTTGAACCTACCACCTCCGGCATATGGGGCCGGTGCCCTACTCACTGAGCCACAGGCACCGCTCCCTTTTTTCTTTTTCTTGATCAACATAATTTAAGTGTGCTGTGGAAGTTTAACTATAGGTTCAAGTGTGCTGTGAGATAAAAAAAAATGTTGAAAAACACTGGTCTAGAGTAAACCATTTGAGGCCTTAGAGCAGTGGTTCTCAACCTTTCTAATGCTGTGGCCCTTTAATACAGTTCCTGTGGGTCTCGACCCCCAGGCTGAGAACTGCTGCCTTAGAGGCAGGCTCTAAGTTTCAATTCAGGCTCTTTTACTTAAGAGCTATATGACTTTGAGTTACTTACTGTATTTCTCTGAACTCCAGGAGTTGTTGAGAGAATTAAAGACAATGAGATTGTACCAACATATGTAACCTGGAGTGATGATCCTTGCATCAGGATTGCCAATTTCCTGTAATCCTATAATCATGTACATCTTCGTAATCAACTTGAGATACATTTTCAGGTATGACCGCCTTCATTTCTTTCCCTTGGGCTGGGTTGTTTTGTCCCTTAGTCACACAGAGCTTAGGAAAATGTCTCACTAAGTCACGTGCCCTGTAAGGGGTTTACCCTGATAAACCAGATTTTCTTCACTGCCTGCAAGGCCAAGACAAGTGGTAGGAAGGGAACCCTGCGAAGCCACATTTGAAGGGGACACATGATAATATCTAAATGTTTTTCAGACTGCAGGTCCTAAATGAACATAGGCTTTTTTTGTTTTGTTTTTAATGAAACATTAAAAAGATAGAGCACTTGGCAAGTAACAGGGTAACTATAGTTTCATTTTTGTTTCTGTCTCTGTGTGTGTGAAGTTGGTCTTAATGTAAAAATACATTTCTTACTGTGGATCTCAGTCAATAAAGTTTAAAAGTCATTGACTGGGCATCAGATCTCCAGGAAGACTGTTTGCTCTGGTCCACGTGGCTCCAGCTACAAGCTGGCTGCCCATGCCAGGTGATTAACTTAGCCCACCTGGCCTGAGGAGTGCCCGCCAAAGGCTATACCCTGGTGCACCTGCAAGATGCGTTCCCTGGAGCCTGAGATCTGCAAACATGGCTGCCTGCCCCTCCAGGCCCTGGGGCATGTTAAGGGGAAACACAAGACAGACGTTCCTGCCTTTCTTGTTTTAGAAAATAAGAACCTCATGCAGATATGAAACCAGAAATGCTAGGAACCCAAAAGTGAAGTCTCCTTGAACTTTTGCTTCACCAGCTCAGAATGTCAAACTGCCTCTGAAATGACTCACCTCTCCCAGTGCACAGGTATCTGCATTTGTGGCATTCCAGGAGTCCTTCTGCCTCTGACTGGTAATATTCCACATCTTCTCGTCCAGGGGGAGGGGACACATATCTCCCTGAAGTGAATTCACTATAACCAGAAAGCATACACAGCGGTTAGGGGGCCTGTAATTTGATAGCCTGTCAGTTTCAAACTCTTGACTCCTCAGGCAAGGCTCAAACATTAAAGGACACATGGAACAGAAACAGAAATAAAATTCGCCAGAGTATCTCACACTCAGAGAATTCTCTGGTTTAATGACCCCACAGGACAGCCAAACACTTGGCACAACTCTGCTAGCTACCCACATGACACCACCTCTGATGCTGGCTTGTCTGCCTGCAGGGGTGTCTAGCCAGGTAAGCGGGAGCTGCCCTCTTTGTGAGCTTAAGTTCTCAGTGCAGCATGGACCAGACCTTTCACAACTAGCCAGCATCTCCATGACTCTGATGCCCAGAGGCTGCTGTTCTGGGCCTTCCATGGGCAATCTGGGAAGCGCTGAGTCAGCAATAATTCCCCAGGCGTGTGGATGCTACTGGCAACTTTTAACATTGTCATATCATTTCTTCCTCTGCCAACCCTGGCATTTTTCCTGTTCCTTTTTTCCAACCTGTATGCAGCACATCCTAGGCTTTGTCCAAGACACAACAGGGGACCTGCATTCTACCAACTAGTCTCCAGAGATCTTTCAAGAATATCCCATTTCTTAGGATTGAAATTCTTAAGATTTTTAGCACGTATCGGAAGTTCTTTCTCATCTCTCTAGACCCTATCACGGTGAACTCTTCTCTTCCCCCACAAAAAATGACATGCTCTCTCATGCCTCATGGTCACTGCAGAAGTTAATCCTCTGCTTAGAACACATTCCCCTCTCCCAACCCAATGTCCCTCTTTGTTCCTTCTCCAGAACTTGGCTTTGAGGTTATCTTCCCCCAGAAAAATTTCCCAGCCCTGTCAGGAACCCAGCTCTGTTCTCTCCAAGTCCGAGTTTGTCCTGCAGTGATGGTGCCACACAGCAGCATTCAACTGGCCCATCTACCCGTCATTGTTCTGTGGCAGACTCCCAACACCCTGAGGGTTGATCTCTGTATCCCACTCCCCAGCATCCTGACCATTAAATATAAGCTTGTTAAGTGAAGGAAAGACAGAGATAAATTACCTGTTGATTTCAAATCACCAATGGGCAGTAACCCAAGGAAGCAAAAAGCACAAGTATTCCCTTCACTTACTTTGGGGGTGGGGGAACTGGGACGCTGGTTTATAAGGAAAACTGAAAACGTTGTTATGGATACTCCCAGCTGATGCAGCTGCAAGGCAGTGTGGCTTGAGGTGAGGAACAAGAGCTAATGCCTGTGATTATCAGGACACACCTTTGTCCTGCTAGTTGGTTTTAGATAATGTAACATAAACTCAGGATAGTAGCTTTGCCATTGTGTGGACACAACAAGGAAAGAGACTGGGCTGAACCACCAAGTCCTATAGCAGGGGAGAGCCTGATTCCTCCTCAAAAAGAAGCCAGATTTCATAAGCCTGGGGCAGTCTGGACTCAGGACATGTCTGTCTCCTTGTCCGAAGCGGCAGGGGCAACACCCCATCTATTCACAGTTCCCAGCACTGAGCACAAAATCTGTGCATTCAGTGGAGAAAGAAAAAGAACAGCTCCCTGGGGGCCTGTGGGGACGAGTCCCCTCCTATCTTCCCTTCCATCCCCAGCTCACAAAGTCCTCCAGAGTATCCTGATGTTATCGCCTCACAAGGGCTTATGGGAATTCTTTGTGCTCCACCAGGCAGGGATGACAAAGTTCATCCAGGAGGGTGAGGTCTCAAACGCAAAAGACCTATCTGACAAAGGAAAAACAAATCTGTACCCTTCAGTGAGGAATTTTAGGTAGAGTTAGTTCTTTGGTTAAAAGGGTAGTTTCTCTCCCTTGTCTGTCTGGGAAATGCACATACCCCGGGGTGGGGGCAACATAACTTCTCATTGGGCTGACTTTATTGGGACCCGGCCACCAGGTGAAGGTTGATTTGGGAACACAGGACAGGGTTCCAAAGCCCCAAGGGGCAGTCCTGTAACCAGGCGGGGGAGGGTCAGGGAGGAGCCTCGGGTCCCCCACCTACCTAACCTCCTTCCCACGCCCTCCCTTTCCTGTCCCAGAGACCTCTCTTCCTCTTTACCTGCCACCCCACCCCCGCCTCGACACTAACAGGTAACATTGATGTTAATCGGGTTCCGGCCACCGTAAACTTTTCCTTTCCCGACCGGTAGCCTGAGAGCACATAAGGGGGAAATGCCATTACTTTCTTCAAACCCGCGTCCCAGCACCAGCGGCACAGGCTGGCCTTCCACCCGGGCCCTCGGCGTCCCCCGGCCCCACCTCACCTTTCGAGGCGGCTGCGCCCTAGACCCTCCTTCCGCAGCGGCGGCAGCTCCGGGGTGGCCCCAGGCGTGGGCCAGGGGGGCGGGGCTGCGTCCCGCGTCGGGTTTTGGAGGGACTCTTCCCAAGCTCTTTGTTCACCTGTGCGGTGCCCTGTGTCCCTGCGTCTGTCCTCGCGCGTGTCTCGGTCCCTCTCCCTGTCTCGGTCCTCTCGAGAGTTCCCGTCCCTGCTTCTCTCCCTGCGCGGGTCTCGGCGTCTGTCCCGCTGTCGCTCGGGGTGGCGGTCTCGGTCTGGGTGGGGGCGCCGGTCCGGGTCCCGCTCTCTCGGTCGGGCCCGGGGCGCGCGAGTCCCCGACATACCTTCCATGGCCCGATTCCGTGTCCCACCCGAGGGCAACAACCAACCACAAGTTTCCCAGGCAGGTGGCCCGGGGACGGGGCGGGGCGGGGCGGGCAGCTCACCTGTGCGCACGCGTGCTAGCTCTGCGCCCAGCCCGGAGAGCACGCCCTGAGTGCGCCGGCAGGGGCGCCCCTGTGCGCGACTGGGGGTCCGCCGGGAGGGGTGCGAATGAGTTGGAATGGGGGCTGGGCTATCGCTGCTCTAAACCCGGGCCGCTGACAATGACCATCCGCCCCAAAGTAGCCCCTTGGTGACCGGAAAAGTGGGCGACCTAAGGAATCCGACTCTGGCCACCTGCCGTGGTTCAGTTTACACAGCACATTTGGATTAGCTTTCCCACAGGGTAACCCCGTCCACTCGCTTATTCATCCACCCACACATCTAGCCGCCCACCCACATCCTGCCTGACATCTACCCATTCATCCACCCACCCAACCACCAACACATTCACCCCTCCGTCTCTCATCTCCCTCCCTCCTTTCCTTCCTCCTTCTGCTATCCTTACAACAGTTTTGCTTCAGAGAGCTTGAGGCCGGTTCATCTATTTCAATAGCTCTGGACTCAGGTAATGTTTTTTAAAATGGGGAAGCACAGAATTGTCAGGTTTTTATTTTGCCACGTAATGGCGATTGTCGTCTGTTATTTCTTTCAACAAATACATATGAGCACATTTTAGCAGGTGCTGGAGATAACAGTGGGAACTTTACTTGCGTGGTGCTTCTGTTCTAGTGCTTGGGGAAAACAAGTAGTAAACAAGGGAAGAAGACAATGTCTAAAATTTAATGAGAAGGGCAGATTTCTTCTTGGAGATCTGAGAAGATGATATTCGAGGCAGCCTTGGGAATGTCTGACAAAACACTTCAGAAAAGAGAGAGGACTGGGTAATACAGAAGCTGGACACGGTTGTGCCCACAATGAGTGGTGGGGCAAGAGATGAGGCTGAAGACGAGGAACAGGCAGATGGAGGAGGGCCTGCCCGTGGGAAGGCTGCATTTTCATTTAAGTGCAATGGGGGAACACTGAATGATTTTGAGCAGGAGAGTGACTTGCTCTGGATTGTATTTCGAAGAGATCGCTCTGGCTTTTGTGAGGAGAATGGACTGGAGGGGCCAGGAATAGATGATGAGTTAGGAAACTACCAAAGGAATCCAGGTAAGGGATGATACGGTGGCGGCCATGGGGTTGGTGAGAAGTGGACAGATCCATGTTGTTGTTTTGGAAAAGAACTTACAGGATGGGTCAGGTGTGGAAAGTTAGAGAGAAGGGAGAAGCAAGTGGGTAGGTGGTGGAATTGTTACTGAGATAGGGAAGACTGGAGAGAACTGGGAGTTCCATTGTGACATGTAACATTTGAGGTGGCTATGATTCATCTAGTGTGGGTGTCTAATTTCAGTTGGACCTTACAAACAGAGGCTGTTACAGGTAATAGATAAATGTACCTGTTCCAACTTACACACAAATCCAACTTAAGAACACAGCTACAGAGCCTTTTTCTTTCGTAACCCCCGGGGGCTGCCTGGAACCAGAACCAGTGGTTCTGATTTAGAAGACTTGGGAGGGAGCCTGGTATTTGCATGTTTGGATAGTTCTCCTTCCTGAGTCAGCCATTGTGAGAACCAGTGTGTTAACATAAGTTAGCATTCAGTTTTCTATCCTAAAAGAGAGTCTAATGTAAGAATAATACAAATATTTCCCTAAATTTTTCTTTTTTAAAAAGATGAACATTTCTAACAGTTTGGGGTACACACAATGGTTTTTGATGGCAGAGAGTTTACTTTCCCCTTTGGTTCATCCAAAGGTTTCACTCAGCTTGACCCTATAAAGGAGACAGTCCTTCAGGTATGGGGATCAAAGGAAATCTGCATATTCCCTGTGTGATTTCCTGACACTCCTGCCCCTTTGGAACATCCTTAGTTTGTAGTCAGGCTGCAGAGGTGACTTCTGGCTGGCAGTGTCTCTGGACTGGAAAGGAAACCTGCAGGAAGGGCAGCGCTGACCAGCAGGAGGCAGCACAGGCCCGGGCCTGGACCACCTAGCCACCCTGGCAGGAGGCCCCAGGGCCCACACCTGTGCTCCTCTTCCTCAGTCTGAACATTTCCTCACCTATGTGGGCCTGGGTGACTAGAGGTCTCTCATCACAGGTGTGACAGAACGCCTGGAATTGAAGTTCACTATTTCCTGAACTTTGCATACTACATAGGTGAAGTTGGGAAGTTCTCAGCTTCTCTGTGCCCGAGTGTCCTCAATTGTAAAACAGGCATCACTGTACCTACCTCTCAGGAAGGGAGAGCTTCCTGATGCTTCAGTGCTTTGCCTTCTGAAGGTTCACTGAGAATTAACTGACAAAAGATTAATAGGAAAAAAGGCATACAAATTTATTAACATGTACAAGAGTCTTATAAAATAACTTATCTGAAAGGGAAGATCGTTGACACTTTTATACTATTTTTTAGAGTGCTGTGGTGTCACAGCTCACAGCAACCTCCAGCTCCTGGGCTTAAGAGATTCTCTTGCCTCAGCTTCCCAAGTAGCTGGGACTACAGGTGCCGGCCAGAACGCCCGGCTATTTTTTGGTTGCAGTTTGGCTGGGGCCAGGTTTGAAACTGCCACCCTCCATATATGGGGCCGGCACCCTACCCACTGAGCCACAGGTGCCGCCCCTACACTTTTCATCCTATCTTGAGGTTACAGAGAGAATAGAGGTGATCGCAAGACAAGTTATAGGAGGGGGAGAAGAGGAGGTCTGGCTAGCAAAGGTGGTCTTGTTATGGAGATGAAACCTTGTGGGTGAAACCTCCCTTTATAAAATTAATAAAGAGCCACTAAGTAGGATTATCTCTCTATCTCTCTCCCTCCCCCCAGCTTGCATTTCTATAATTGCTCACTATAAGGTAGCAGTTGACTCAATCACAAAGTGGGATAGAGAGCAATAGCTAAAGTTTATTTGGTCTCTTTGTGAAGGTAGGCTGAGACTCAATAGGAATCAGCCCTGAAAAGCAAGAGTACTTATCTTTTAAGGGTGTTAGGCAGGGTAGGAGGGGTTAGGTGTTACTTTGGTGTCCTAGTAACTATTGCCAGATATGATTCCAGCTGGCTTCCCACTTAGATCGTTCTGTTCATTTTGCAATTTAGCCTCTCCTGGCGACATGGAATCAGTTAGTTCCTTATTCCTTCTGACTGGGTCCCAGAAAGTGAGGGGTGTTTTCAGCAGGGGTCATTGAATGGTCAAGATGGAGTGTCTTATGCTCAAAATGGAGTGGCCTATGCGTGCTCTCTTGTTGGAGTTCCTCTGACCAGCCTATCACCCACTACTCAGGAGTCATATAGCTAATGGTTGTAAAAACGCTTAGCTTCCTTCTTCGTTGCTCCCATTGATGACATCACCCTTGTGAAACCTAAGGCTAGTTCCTGAGATACCTTCCAGGCCCTGCATTCCAGTGGAACAGCTGACCCACCCATATCAGTGGACCATACCATGGAATTTATTTAACTGGTATTATGACCCCCACCCAAGAAACTGATTCAGCAAAAGAGATAATTTCTATACCCCTGTGCTTCTGCCCTGAAGCCAGCCAATTAGCAGACCCAATCGCCTAGCTGTTTGCTTGCCAGACTATCTTTAAAGTCCTTTTCTCCCAAATTTTTGGGGAGATGGATTTGAGAACTTCCTCCCTTCTCCTTGCATGGTGCCTGCAATATTAAACTCTTTCTCTGCTGTGACATCTGCTGTCTCAGTAAATTGGCTTCCTCTTGAGCAGTGGGCAATAAACCTGGTAAGGAGATAACACAGGTAGCATCCCACAGTGGGAATTTAACAGATGTAAAGTTCTGATAAAGGGCAACGAAATCTTTATGACTGGTCCCTCCACCCTCTCTGGGAATTAAAACCTGCATTTCTTCCTTGTTTTCTTAGATCACAGGACATAGCTCAAAAGAATTGTCACAAGATCTTAGTCAACTGAAACCACCAATTGTAGTTAAATAATAGCACAAAGGCATGGCATATGACACTGGTCATGGAGGCCCAAGCCCAACCAATGAAAATGCTCCTTTAAAAAGCCCTGGTGTTTGGGCGGTGCCTGTGGCTCATCAAGTAGGGCGCCAGCCCCATATACTGAAGGTGGTAGGTTCAAACCCGCCTCGGTGAACTGCAAAACAGAAAAATAGCCGGGTACTGTGGCGGGCGCCTGGAGTCCCAGCTACTCCGGAGGCTGAGGCAAGAGAATTGCCTAAGCCCAGGAGTTGGAGGTTGCTGTGAGCTGTGTGACGCCAAGGCACTCTACTGAGGGCGATAAAGTGTGACTCTGTTTCTACCAAAAAAAAAAAAAAGCCCTGGCTTTCTGCTTAAAGGCAGGATGGTGGTCTTTTGAGATGCTAGTCTACTGCCGTCCTCATTTGCTGATAAATTAATAGAATTCTCTTTCCTTTCCTCAAACCACATGTCCTACTTCTTCACTCTCAGGGACAAATGCCAAACTTTCAGTAACAGGACTAGATAATTTTCTCTCTCTCTTCCTTCCTTCCTACTTGCCTTCCTTCCTTCCTTCCTTCCTTTCTCTCTCTCTTTTTTTTTTGGAATAGAGTCTCATTCTGTCACCCCTGGAGTGCAATATGATTATCATAGCTTACTACAATGTGAAACTCCCAGGTTCCAGTGATCCTCCTACCAATAGCTGGGACTACAGGCACACACGACCATGCCTGGCTAATATTAAAAAATTTCTTGCATAAATGGGGTATTGTGATGTTACCCAGGCTGGTCTCAAACTCCTGGCCTCAAGGGATCCTCCTGCCTCTGCCTCCCAAAGCACTGAGATTACAGGCGTGAGTCACCATAGCCGGCAGATTTTTTTTCAAACCTTTGAAGCTGTCAGACTCCCATTTAAACTTTCTGGGATTCAGACAAGGGATTGTCTTAGAGAAAGCCTGGCTTCCTCAACATAGATTTTCTCTACATGCAATCTTCCCCCACAAAACCCAGCTTTTCAACTATTTTTTTTTTCTCGACTTTTCCTTCAGCAGCTTCCAGAAGAGAGCATTTAAGGAGGGCTTTTAGAAATGAGTAAGGCAGAGAAACTTGGGGCTTGGAGAGCCAAGATCAGGAACATTCTAAACCAAGAGACTAGCAAATAGAAAGCAGGTAGGTTTGAGGAACTTCAAGTTTAAATCCTTCTGTTTGAACCACAGCACTGGAAGCAAGGGAAGAAATGAAAGGAGAAAAGACAGAAGAGGTAGGTAGGGGCCCGATCACATGAAGCCTGAACTTACTGCTGTGGGTCTGTGGTCTCTAAGTAAGTACACATAACCTTCACTGTGGTATAGGGAAAAATTATTAGAACTTGTATTTACTGTGTAAATGGTATTTTTCTAAGAATGTCTCTTTCCTTATCTGATGTATAATATAAACAAGACGTTAGTAGAGTGGCACATGGATATAATTTAAATGTTTGCATTGTTAACCAAAATGAGAGGCTGAGGTAAGAGTCTCAATCAGTTGAGGTTTATGGAACTTGAGGATGCACCAGGGAAAAACAAGTCACAGAAATGTCTGTGTCTTGTGCTGTCTGAAGACGTTTTGCGGAGGCTTAGTATTTATATATTTCCCTACAGGGGAGAACCGTGTAGGAAATGGGGATTGGTGGTGAGGCAAAGGGTTATATTTTTGTGATACTTCAATCCGTAGGCAATGATTTTATACAAGATAAGGTAATTCTTGTGGGGGGAGAGGAGTAAAGAAAGAATGAGTTAGGTAGTCATCTCAGGATAGGTGGAGAAAATTTTTTTTTTTTTTTGAGACAGAGTCTCACTCTGTCACCTTGGGTTGAGTGCCATGTTGTCATAGCTCATAGCAACCGTTAACTCTTGGGCTTGATAGGAGTCCACCACTATGCCTGGTTGATTTTTCTATTTTTAGTAGAAATGGGGGTCTCATTCTTGCTCAGGCTGGTCTTGAACTCCTGAGCTCAAGCGATACACCTGCCTCAGCCTCCCACAGTGCTGGGATCACAGGTGTGAGCCATTGCACACCCAGTGTAGCTGGAAGATTAATTGATCTCATCTTGTCTTTGTTCTGCACCTGAGAAGATAAACTTGTTTTTTTTTAGTGTGTGTGTTTGTTTGTTTTGAGACATAGTCTCACTCTGTCGACCTGGGTAGAGTGCCATGTTGTCATAGTTCACAGCAAACTAAAACTCTTGGTCTCAAGCAATCCTCTTGCCTCAGCTTCTTGAGTGGCTGGGACTACAGGCACCTGCCACAATGCCTGGCTGCTTTTTCTCTTTTTAGTATAGACAGAGTCTTGCTCTTGCTCAGGCTGGTCTCCAACTCTTGAGTTCAAGTGATCCTCCTGCCTTAGCCTCCCCGAGTGCTGGGATTACTGGGGTGAGCCACTGGGCCTGGCCGAAGATAAGCTTGTAATGGACATTATCGGTGTGAAATCTAACGGACTATAGTTTTTGGAGCTTGACTTAGATTGTTCAACTGACAGGGACTTGGTTATGAAAGGATATAAGTCTTGAAAGGCCAATAAAAAATTACTTACAAATAATTTGTGAGAGTAGTCATCCACAGGTGTGTGAGGCTTTTGCCTTTCTCGCAGGGAGTGTCTCACTAACATAATGCTGTGACACAAGGTCGAGAATTGACAGCTATTCATTTGAGAAGGAAATGGCTGGCATGGGTGTTGCACAAATCAGTTTCTAGGCTTAAATTTTCCTTTGGTATAATAAGTTTGAGGGTCCTGAGATTTTTTATTTTCCTTTACAGCATGTTGAGGGTACATGCCAGGTTTGAGACCACAGGCTTTGCAGAGACAATGGAGATGGCTTTTCATCAGAGATGTACCTCAGTCAAATTTCTTGTAGAAATAACATTCCAGAGAACCTTCTGGAGAGAGAGCAGGCCCCAGCTGAGGCTCTGGCATTGGAGATGAAGAGAAAGTGGACTTGAGAGATATTAGGAAGTGTAATTACGTGAGCAAGAAGGAGAAAATAGTATTGGATATCTGAGAACAAGTAGTCACCCAGGAAACTACAAATGCTCAAAACATTCAGTGAATATCAATGGCATTCAATGAATATCAGATACTGGTAGCTATAAAATTTTTACTACAGTGAAGCTACGTAAGTTAAAGATGAGAAAGCATCAGCTGTGTTGGGAGGTTGCCAATAACTTTGGACAGATTGTTTTTAGGAGAAGTTTGCTAGGAAGGGATCAGAATGCACTCTTGGGTGAGAAGTATTTAATAAAAAAAAAAAAAAAGATTTCCAGGAGAGAGTAGAGGGGAGGTTGTTTCTTTGGAAGAAAGACATTTATTTACACAAAACTATAAGTTCAAGATGAAGAGGATAAAGGGCTGAAAAACAGAAACAGCCTCTCAGCCATGGATCCTTAGGTCCTGCGCTCCTGTCTGTACCTCTCGCTAGTGGAACCCCTTCTCTTGTCAAAGTTAATACTTTAAGACAGTTAAAAAACATGGCTCTTAAACAAATATAAAGTAAGTATGTGTCAATGATCTACTTAGCTTATTAATGACAGAATAGCAATATGGTTCAAAGGTGTATGGGAGAGACATTCAATGAAACGGCAGAATTCTGACCTGGCAGTCATTTCCTAAACTAGTTAACGTCTTGTAGATGGAGTGACCAATTGCTGCCTCTTTTGTCCAGAGAGAACCAAAGAAGGGCTCAGGAGAATTTTGGAGTTGGAACTTGGGAATCATAACACTTCTTTGGAAGGGGCTGGAATGAATTAGCTGGTATATGACAAGGTGACACAGGGCAGTTGCTGAACCTCTGTGCTTCCCTTCTGCCATTGAGGACTGATGTCACATTTGGGGTTGGCAAATGATTTTTATTCTGGAATGTTGAGGTAGGGTGATTGAGGATAATAAATCCAGAGGAATCAATGGATAAATGTATTTAGACAGATCTGATGGAGAGGTCAAGGCCAATTATCTTAGGATTTGGCCTATTGTTTTAAGTTTCTATGAATAATGATGTAGAGTTATCTGTTGCTGTGTAACAAATTTCCCCAAAAGTTAGAGGCTTAAAACAACAGTATTAATTTATTTATCTCTATGGTTTCCTGTGTACCTGTTTCTTATTGAGACTGTAACTAATTATCATAAATTTACTGGTTTAAAAAAACAGATTTATTATCTTATAGTTTTGTAGATTAGAAGTTCAAAATGCATGTTATGGGCTAAAAATGGAGGTGTTAACAGAGTACACTCCTCTAAAAGGCTCTGTGGAACTCATTTTTTGCTTTTTCTATTTTCTAGAGGCTGCACACATTCCTTGGCTCATGGTCACATTGTTCTGATCTCTGCACTGACATCATATTTCCTTCTCTGACTATTGCCTCCCTCCGTCTTCCTTCTTTAAAGGACTCTTGTGATTACAGAAGGAAGGACTCTTGTGACAACAGGGTAAGCAGATAAGCCAGGATATTATCCCTATCATAAAGTCCTTAATCATATCTGCAAAGTTGATTTTTCCATATAAGGTGACATATTCAAAGGTTCCAGAGAGTGGGATGTGGACATCTTTGGGGGCGCTTAATTCTGTTTACCAAACTGTGGGTCAGAAATTCAGGAGTGGCTTGACTGGGGGGTTTGCACGTCTCCCTTAAGGTTGTAGCCAGAGGGTTGGCCAGGGATGCAGTCAGATAGGCTTTAATGGGGCCTGAGAATTTGCTCCATAGGTAGCACATTCACATGAAGGGCAAGTTGATTCTGCCTGCTGTCAGGGCAGGTTCAGTTCCTTTCCAGCTGAGCTCCACAGGGCTGGTTGAGTGTCACCACAACATGGCAGCTGAGATTCAAGAGACCACGGTAGAAATTGCATTGCCTTTTTTGACCTTTGCCTTAGAAACCACAAACTATTATTTCCACAGCATTCTATTGGTCACACAAGTCAGCCTTTACTGAATGTGGGAGGAAAAATAAGGATCATTAGGATGGACCATCTTGAGGAATCGCCATCCCAAATGGTAATTATCAACCTTCTTTGGATATACAGTATCCTTAAGAAGTTTCCCAGATTGTGAAGATTTTTCAAAGCATCCTGTTTTCAGAAAAAGTCTATAAAATCATGTATGTGTATTTTAGTTATAAAATTAATGTAACAATATAAAACTAACCCCTTTCCTAAGCATAAATTATTTTCAATTTTGCATATTTTATGAAGATTTTGTCTAACAAAATGTTTTACACTTTCTAATATTGTTGTTATGATGCACATAAAATTTTCCAGTATGATGATGACTAGGTTGAGTCCATGGTCTCTGGCACCAGAGTGTCTAGGTTCAAAGCCTAGTTCTACCGCTTATTATCTATGTGATCACGAGAAAGTAACTCAACTTTGTTTTGCCTCCATTTTCTTTTTTTTCTTTTTTTTTTGAGACAGAGCCTCAAGCTGTCACCCTGGATAGAGTGCCATGGCATCACAGCTCACAGCAACCTCCAATTCCTGGGCTCAAGTGAGTCTCTTGCCTCCGCCTCCCAAGTAGCTGGGACTACAGGCACCTGCCACAACGCCAGGCCATTTTTTGGTTGCAGCCATCATTGTTGTTTGGTGGGCCCGGGCTGGATTTAAACCCGCCAGCTCAGGTGTACGTGGCTGGCGCTCCAGCCCGTTGAGCCACAGGCGCCGAGCCTGCCTCCATTTTCTTTTTTTTTTTTTTGAGACAGAGCCTCAAGCTGTCACCCTGGATAGAGTGCCATGGCATCACAGCTCACAGCAACCTCCAACTTCTGGGCTCAAGCGAGTCTCCTGCCTCCGCCTCCCAAGTAGTTGGGACTGCAGGCGTCCGCCACAACGCCCGGCCATTTTTTGGTTGCAGCTGTCATTGTTGTTTGGCGGGCCCGGGCTGGATTCGAACCCGCCAGCTCAGGTGTACGTGGCTGGCGCCCCAGCCCGTTGAGCCACAGGCGCCGAGCCTGCCTCCATTTTCTTATCAGCAAAATGAAGATAATAATACCTCTAGGGCTGGTGTGAAAATTAAAAGAGTTAACATATTTGAAGCATTAAACACGGCCCAATACTTAGGAGGGCTAAATTAAGAGCTTGCTGTTATTGTTTTTATTATTTCTCTTATTAGAAAATAGTATTAAGGGTTGAATTGTATCTTCCCCACACAAAGGTATGTTGAGGTCTTAATACCCACTGCCTTAGAATGTGACCTTGTTTGGAGATGGGGTATTTTGTTTTTTAATTTCAGATTAATATTAGGGTACAAACAATTATATTGTTTGCATTTGTTAGGTAAAGTCCAAGTTGTAGTTGAACCCTTCACCTAGAAGGTGTGCCATATACTCTTACATTGTGCCTGTTAGGCGAGAGCTTACCAATCCCCCTCCCACCCCCACTCCCTCTTTTCCTTCACTGGAATTTAATTGTGTTTTTCTCTTGTGTGGGCATGTATTAGTTCATCTACAGGTCTCATATTAGTATTGAGTAACGGATATTTGCTTTTCCATTCTTGTGATGCTTTACTAAGGGGAATGTTCTTCAACTCCATCCAGGTTAATACAAAAGCTGTAAAGTCTCAATCTTTTCTATGGCTGAATAGTATTCCATAGTATACATATACCACAGTTTGTTAACCCATTCATAGGTTAATGGGCACGTGGGTTGATTCCATATCTTGTTGATGGTGAATTGAGCTGTGATAAACATTCTAGTGCAAATGTCCTTATGGTAAAATGATTTTTTTTTCTTCTGGGTAGATGCCTAGTAATGGGATTGCTGGATCAAATGGAAGGTCTACTTCTAGCTCTTTGAAGATTCTCTATACTTTCTTCCAAAGAGGCTGTATTAGTTTGCAGTCCCACCAAAAGTATTCTGGAGATGGGGCCGTGTTTTAGGTAATCAATTTAAAAGTAGATTCTCAGAGTGGGCCATAATCCAATAGGACTGGTGTACTTATGGAGGGGAAATTTGGACACACTCATAGAGGGAGGATGACAAGAAGAGATACAAGAAGATGACACCCACTTACAAGCCAAAGAGAGATGCCTGATCAGTTCCTTCCCTCATAGCCCTAAGAAGGAACCAACCCAGGCCAGACACTATGGCTCATGCCTGTAATCCTAGTACTCTGGGAGGCCAAGGGGGGTGGATTGCTTGAGTTCAGGAGTTTGAGACCAGCCTGAGCAAGAGTGAGACCCCATCTCTACTAAAACTAGCTTGGTGTTATGGCAGGTGCCTATGGTCCCAGCTCCTCAGGAGGCTGAGGATCACTGGAACCCAGGAGTTTGAGGTTGCTGTGAGCTAGGCTAATGCCAGGGCACTCTACCCCGGGCGACAGAGGGAGACTCTGTCAAATGAAAGAAAGAAAAAGGAAAGGACGGAAGGAGAGGAAAGGAAGGAAAGGAAAGATGGGAGAGAAGAGGGAGGGAAGGAGGAAGGGAAAGAAAAGAAAGGAAGGAAGCCTGAGCTAGAGTGAGACCCTGTCTCTAAAAATAGCCAGGTGTTGTGGTGGGCACTGGTAGTCCCAGCTACTCAGGGGACTGAGGCAAGAGAATCACTTGAGCCCAAGAGTTTGAGGTTGCTGTGAGTTGTGATACCATGGTACTCTACCAAGGGTGACAAAGTAAAACTCTGTCTCAAAAAAAAAAAAAAAAAAGAAACAAAAAGGAAGGGAAAGAAAGAAGGAAAGAAACCTTCCAACACCTTAACTGCTATCTTCCAAAAATGTGAGAAGATAAATTTCTGTTGGGAAAGCCACTTGGTTCATGGTACTTTGTTACAACAGCACTAGCAAACTAATATAGACATTTTCTTATGGTGGTAAATAGCTTTTGTAATTGTGATTACAATGAGTATTTACACCTTTGAATTAATGTTGTCATAATTGCCTTAGCTATTCCTGAGGTGTGGGCATTTAGCATGTTTTCATTGTTTCACTATTAGAGCTCAGGCAGAAATAAGAATGACTGTAGTCACTGGTGTGCTGGAGATGGAACTTGTGCTGGTTCGTGAGAACTGCTTGTATTTCTTCCCAATTCTGCATTTAATAACCTCACATGGGCAGCCTGAAATCAGCTATGATGGGAGTATTTATACCAAGGAAATTGCAAACACTACAAATCAGGGATTGTCCCTGGGAGAGCCAGTTGTTGAGCGCTCATCAGCCCACCACTGACAGCAGCCAGTATGTGTTACATACTGACCGATTTTTGTATGCCCAGCTCTGTGCTCTGCTTTTTATTGCTTTAGCTCACAAAACTCTGTGACGTAGGAAGATTATTACCTTCATTTTGCTGGTGAGGAAATGGAAGTTAAAGAACTTGTCCAAGGTCAGAGTTGGCTTAAGTGGCAGATACTGGATTCAAAATAATTTCTCTGAAGCTGAAGTTCATGATTTTAACCATGATAGGCCAAGGATTGTTTTTCTCCATTACTAAATTATTTCTTTAGGATAAATTATCAGGACTGGGGATTCCTAGACCTGTGGATCTTTTTGTGTCTCAATGTGTTTGGCCACTTTGTTTTTCCAAACAAACGGAATGCTGGTGGGCTGCGTTGAAACATGACCATGGGGAATCAAAGTCCTGTGTACTTATTTGACTCTCTGTGGCCTCTCCAGGGTTCTGGGCACTGTGCATCATTTCATTTTCCATCATAGCTCCCAGCAGTGAAGTCCAGGAGGGAGAAAACAAGCTGTTGTCTAGAACTTAAGATATCAGTAATTGCACATGTACCACAACCCCAAACAGGTTCCTCCAGCCTTTTCATCTCAGTAAACATCATGTAGGTTGCCTTGAAAAGTGACTCAGAACAAATCCACTGTCCTGTCAGGGAATGGCGCCTGAATCCAGTGATCTGTTGGGCCAGTGTGGCTTTCTGCACACTGACGTCAGCTGGATGTCCCAGCCTGTTTTCAGCCCCATGGTGACCAGTAGTAGCTGGTGTGGGTGTTTCCCAGCTTGGGTTTCACAATGTCTCAGGAAAAGCAGTTGAATGCAAGAGGTAAGCTTGGACCAAGGAGGGTGGAACTCTGACTCTAAGAGCCAGGTTCTATGAAAATCTAGACCCAGACAAAATATGTGGCTCACAACTTTCAAACTTCCTCACTCAGCATGGTTTCCTTCTCTAGGGAAACATGTCACCCTCAGCAGGCTGCAATCTTTACCTCCATGTCCCCAACCTCCCAAACTTTGCTCCAAGTAAACATTTACACCAAGGGGCAAATAATCTTTATTTTTTTAATTTTTTTATTTTTTATTATTTTTTTTGAGACAGAGCCTCAAGCTGTCGCCCTGGATAGAGTGCTGTGGCATCACAGCTCACAGAAACCTCCAACTCCTGGGCTCAAGCGAGTCTCCTGCCTCTGCCTCCCAAGTAGCTGAGACTACAGACGCCCACCACAACGCCCAGCCATTTTTTGATTGCAGCCATCATTGTTGTTTGGCGGGCCCGGGCTGGATTTGAACCTGCCAGCTCAGGTGTACGTGGCTGGTGCTTTAACCCATTGAGCCACAGGCGCCGAGCCGGGGCAAATAATCTTATAATTTATTTATAATAATAACATGCCTTCCAGCCCCTAACACAGAAATTCTACAGGACAGGGGATTGTCCGTTGTTCTTACTTTTTACAGTAGGGCCTGGAATTTGGTAAGGGCTCAATTACACATATATGTATATAATAAAAAATGAATGGAAAAGTGTGGTGGCTCATGCCTATAATCCTAGCACTCTGGGAAGCAAGCAGATTGATTGAGCTCAGGCGTTGGAGACAAGCCTGAGCAAGAGTAAGACCCCGTCTCTACTAAAAATAGAAAAACTAGCCAAGCACTGTAGCAGGCACCTGTAGGCCCAGTTACTTAGGAGCTGAAGCAAGGGGGTCACTTGAGCCCAAGAGTTTGAGGTTGCTATGAGCTGTGATGCCACAGTGCTCTAGTCAGGGTAACAAAATGAGACTCTGTCTCAAAAAAAAAAATTCATCTTTTAAAGCCAATATTATTATTTTGAATTATCAGCAATTTATTTATACCCGAGAATTTTGAAAATAGAGGAGAGTATAGACAAGAAATTAAAATCACCCATAAAAAAATCATGCATAAATCTATCACCCCTTATCACGAATAATGTTGGTATTTTATTTTTTTTCTGGTAACTTTGATATCCAGTTCTGTATATGTGTACTTGCAGTTGGGAAAGTACTTTCTTAAAATACTGCAAACTGGTCAGAAGAAGAATAACTTATGATTTCCTAAAAAGGGTCCTTGGGTAGCCCCCAGGCATTCTCCCCTCCAAACACTTCAGTGTCCTGCAGCCATCTGCTCTTGCTCACATCCTTGCCAGAGAGGGCAGTATTATCTTAGGGTATGATGAAATTTGCAAAATTTAATTAATCTTTAAAAGTGAGTCTGTGTTTGGCAGTTCCCCTGGGTTGAGGATAGGGAAGCAAGAAGGGAGGTGGTAATAGCAGTTTCACAACATCAAATAAACAACCAAAATGTGTTGGGTGTTGCAACTCCAAAAAGGCTGGGGATGATCCCAGCCCTGTGGCATGGCAACCCTTCCAGCATACCCGTCCCAGGGACCCTGCTTCTTCTATGCTGAGCCCCTTCATGTTACAATACTCTCAGAAGGCCTCTCTTTTGAACTCAAATTAGACCTCCCATTTGATCCTGCAATCCTATTTCTAGGCATCTACCCTGGAAAAAAAAATCATTTTATCATAAGAACATTTGTACTAGACTGTTTATCACAGCTCAATTTATAATCACCAAAATGTGGAAACAACCTAAATGCCCACCAACCCAGGAATGGATTAACAAGCTGGGGTATATGTATACCGTGGAATACTATTCAGTCGTTAAAAGACATGAGACTTTACATCTTTTGTATCAACCTGGATTGAGATGGAACACATTCTTCTTAGTAAAGCATCACAAGAACGGAGAAGCAAGAATCCGACGTACTCAATTCTGATGTGAAGGCAGCAGATGCTCTAATATAAGGTGCAGGGTAGGAGAATGAGGGAGTGAGGAGAGAGGAGGAGGGAGAGGGATGTGGGGGTCACGGTGTATGACACACCTCTTGGGGACAGGACACAGTTATAAGAGGGACTTTAACAAATGCAATCAGTATAACCGAATTCTTTGTACCCTCAATGAATCCCAAACAACAACAACAAAAAAAAGGCATCTCTTTTGAGTTAATCGTTTTCTAGAACCAAGAATATAATTTAAAACTTTATGTTTTGAATCTTTTTACAGCAGTACTATTTTAAAAACAGCAGCATTAGGAGAGACACTTTTGTTTTTGTTTTTTTGAGACAGAGTCTTACTTTCTTACCCTTGATGGAGTGCCATGGCATCATAGCTCAGCGCAACCTCAAACTGTAGGGGTCAAGTGATCCTCCTGCCTCAGCCTCCAAAGTAGCTGGGACTACAAGCGCCTGCCACAATGCCCGGCTGTGTTTTTTTCTTTAGAGATGGAATCTTGCTCTTGCTCAGGCTGGTCTTGAACTCCTGAGCTCAGGCAATCCACC
>CAUYRH010017332.1:0-26816 GCA_963574655.1 Perodicticus potto
GGTTTCATATACAATCTGAAATATTTTCATCAAACTGGTTAACACAGCATTCATGGCATTTTCTTAGTTATTGTGTTAACACCTTTATATTCTAAATTCAGTAAGTTTCTGAATCTTAGAAGAGTACCCTAGGTGTGGTCCCACCAATTACCCCCCCTCTACACATCCTCCCCCTTTCCCTCCCCTCCCTTGCCCTTTTCCCCATATTCTTGTGCTATAATTGGGTTATAGCCTTCATATGAAAGCCAGACTAGCTATTTTAAATGTTCACAGTTTGTTTTTTCTAACTTTTCAGTTTGAAAACCTTACACTTTAATTTAAATGAGATTTATAATTTTACCCTCACAATTTATGTGAAATTACTCAGTATACAGTCAACCCTTGACATTTTTTAGTGAGTCCTAATAATCACCCAGGAAATGTATTACGATTTTTGTCCTTGAGCCCTCAATGCCATATGATGCCACCATTTTCAGGTAAATAATCTGGAACATAGAAAGTGCAGCTTATTTTCCAAAACTCTAATAGGTATTAATTGAAAAATTTGGGATTTTGTTTTTTACCCAAACCTACTTTTTAAAAACACTCTGCCTTACATTTATAAATCTGACTCAATAGGTCAATCTGACCCATTTTTTCAAGCTACACACTCAATACAGAGTTATAATGATATGATAAGGAGTAGACTAGAGGAAGGTTTTGGGATATTAAATCTATTCTTCCTTCCTTCTTTTCTTCCTTTCTTTTTTGAGTCTCACTTTTGTCGCCGTGGTTGAGTACCATGGTGTCATACCTCACAGTAACCTCAAACTCTTGGGCCCAAGTGATCCTCTTACCTCGGCTTCCCGAGTAGCTGGGACTGCAGTTGCCTGCTTCAACACCCAGCTATTTTTAGAGACAGGGGTCTCACTCTCGAACTCCTGAGACAGATCTTGAACTCCTGAGCTTAAGCAATCCACCCACTCTGTCTCCTAGAGTGCTGGGATTACAAGAGTGAGCCACTGGGCCCAGCCCTTTATTTCCCATTTTTCTTGCTTATCCAATTCTCTGACCTCTGTTCCACCCTCCACCTATGGTCCAACACAAAGGCGAAGTAGACAAAAAGAGAGAAGGGTAAATCATAGCCTTCTTTTCGCTTTTTGTTTTTCTTCCTGTTTGAAGCTTTATACTTTTCCTTTCTACAGCTTTACTTCAACACAGAGCATTGACACAGACTGCTTGTTGAAGTAGGGTGTGAAGTCTCTTATTCAAGCGTCCTCTTGAGAGTGGCACCAAGCAAGCACGAGTCTAGTCCGAGTCTGTGACCGCTACAAAATCAGCTGTATGAGACTATTAAAAAGTTGAGTATCATTTAAAATCTCAGAGCTGGTTCAGGTCAAAATTTCCACTGATAAGTAATGGCTCTTGTGAGCTTATGCATGGTATCATTGAGGGTATCAGTCAAAACAAAATACAGCTTCTCCTAGGTCAAATCAGTCCCAGTTCAGCTTCACTGCATCTTAATTTACTAGAGACTCCTTGTCCACTTGGTGTATGTAACTAAGAGGATTGCTTGACTCTCTGAGGTTTCTCTCGTACTTTCCTCTTTATAAATTGTGACTAATAATTATGTTGTGAGAAGAAATGGAATGAAGTGTATAAATGTATTTTTAAGACATAATACTCTATGCAAACATATTCTATTATGAGGTGCATGGTTGCTTTGCATAATATAATTAACTAATTATAGCCAGGAAAAAAGGCCAACACACTTCAAACTATTTGCATTTATTCATCTTTGCTTATAGACATCTAGAAATCTTTGAACATTATACCAGATGCCTATGACTATTGCTAATATGAAGGATATAATAGTTAATAAGGTAGCTTATAGACACTGCACTTTTAACGTTTATATTTGGTGAACATTTTATTTTTTAAAGATTATTTTTCCTTGCTAAAAATTAGTTGGAGACAAATTTGTCATTGATTGAGCTCAACTTTACCTATAACCATAGCTATCCATTGACCAGTTTGTGCCATGGGCTAAATTACCATTAAGTGTTAAAGGACATTTTTTTTTTAGAACAGAGTCTCACTTTGTCACCCTTGGTAGAGTGCTATGCTTTCATAGCTCACAGCAATCTCCAGCTCTTGGACTTAGGAGATTCTCTTGCCTCAGCCTCCCGAGTAGCTGGGACTACAGGCCCCCACCACAATACCCAGCTATTTTTTTGTTGCAGTTTGGCAGGGACCGGGTTTGAACTGCTACCCTGCATATGTGGGGCTGTCGCCCTACTCACTGAGCCACAGGCACTGCCTGAAACATATGTTTAAAAAAAAAAGTCTGGAAGTATTTCCAAAAACAGGGCAGGGGGGAGTTCCTCTTTTGAATGAAGAACCAGTGACTCTGCCTTGAGCACCAATGGGCTTGACCTGTGACAATATTTTTGTCACAGCACACTTCATTAGGCAGTCATGAGTTTTATGGTTTTGTTCAGAGACCTTGCACTTTGAATAATTCATTCCATTGAGTAGGTCAGTAATTTTACTTAATGTGTTTCTGTGCTTCTATTGGTCAATGCTGGTTGATATTTACATAATTAGAACAAGGTAATTATCACTTGGATTCTGTCTTGTGTTTATAAGAGGAAAATCACATAAAAGTGCTCATCAGGACCATTATTTAAAAAATAGAAAATTCTGGAGTTATTATTATTAAGCAAAATTATTTGCAAAAGGAAGTACTTAGAATGAAATGCTAAGAAAATGATACAAAAGTTTTCAAACTATTTCCTTCAGATTTAAATTATTTTTTTACTTTTAGCATAAATTTAGTGTTTTGTACTGCTGATTTACATTAAAATAGAAACTTAAAAGTAATTAAAAATTATAATTTTAAAAGTTATTGTAAATCCAATTATTCAAATGTAACCACTTTCAACATTAGTTGGACATTTTCCCAAATGAATATCCATATCTAAAAACAGATATAAATGGGTAGAGGAACTCACCAAACTATATACATTAAGTATGTGCTCTTTTTTTTACACATCTATTTTCCCTCCATAAAGCTGTTCAAAATATATATATGCGTGTATGTGTGTGTGTGTATGTATACATGGGTGGATGGAGAGAGAATGAGGAATTATTTTGTAGAAATTGAGTGATACTATAACAATTTAAATTTTATAATACTTGAATTTATCAGAAAAACAAAACTGGAATGAATCTAATAGTGTTACTAAACTTTGTTTCATAAGCTCAGTTTTATTAATACTTAAAATACTCCTTGTACTTAAAAATAAAAAGTAAAATTTTGAGTTGGAAGTCATTTTAAGTGCCAATGTTGGGTAGTACCAATTAAAAACCAGACATTAAAGAAGAAGAAATTGACACATTTTTTTACCACCTCTTCTATTGCTATTTATTAGTTTGAAGGTTTATTCCTTCTTTGTGGAATTTTTTTTCTTTTTGAGGCAGAGGCTCCCTCTGTTGCCTGGGCTAGAGGGCAGTGACATCATCATAGTTCACTGTGACCTCAAACTCCTGGGCTCAAGCAATCCTCCTGCCTTAGACTCCTGAGTCGCTAGGACCACGGGTGCATGCAACTATGCTCAGCTCATTTTTCTATTTTTTGTAGAGACAGGGTCTTTCTCTTGTTCAGGCTGCTCTGGAACTCCTGACCTGAAGCAAATCCTCCCTTCTTGGTCTCCAAAGTGCTAGGATTACAGACGAGAACCGTTGCTGCCAGGCCCACATTACGGAAATATTTAAAATTTGCATTTTCTTCTGTAATTGTAATCTTTACAGTTGCTTCATTTTATTTCTGTAATTAAGTGTGTTTGATGCTCATTCCAAGTCCTTTTGCTATATTAATAACATAGAAAGGATTTTTAAAATCACACCTTGGTTGATCAAATTTTGTTTTCAAAATTTTCTGGATGCAATTTCAAGTAGGTCTTACAGATGCAGTATTATTAAAAATTGTTTTCTCTTAAAACTTAACATTTATTTGTGTATGGATTTTTTTCTGGAAAGAGAATACTGGGCTCCCAATACTATGATAGACTGGGTATATGCAATACAGGGCATCCCTCACTGAGTGCTGAGCAAGGACACCCCCACCCCTGAGCCTGGTTTCCAGGCCTAAGCCAACAGATTGTCTCTGCACTCTGCATACAAGCAAGACAGGAGAAACGCAGTTTTCCAGGATTTTGTGTAAGCTAAAGCCTCTTCTGTAGTGGACCCTTATGCCACTTTTTCCCAGAGTTGAAAGAACTGCATCCATTCATTAATACCTTCATTCAGTCACTAATCAACATTGAAGTGTGTCAAGTCCTAGCCAAATGTAATTCCCAAAACAGCATAAAGCCCCTGGAGGGAAATGACCCATGTGGAGATTTCCCACGTGGATCTCTCCCCCTCTGCCACAGGCTCTGGTGCCTTTCCTTCCTTCTTATTTTCTAATAAATCCTGTCTTGTCACTGATCTCTGCAATCTGTGGCTTCATTCTTCAACTCTCCCAGACCAAGAACCTACTGCAGAAAGAAATTCCGGCAACATATGGAGAGGCATACACCACAATTCCTGACCTAAAATCCTTTAAATTTAAGCATCAACCACATACTCAACTACATACAACAATAAGTCCAGGTTGTTATGTGAGTTTTCAAGACAGAAATAACAGTTTGGACAAAAGCAAAGAGATGAGAAATATGCAGAGGTATCACGGGGATTTAGATACAGAAAGAACACGTGGTAAAAGAGAACAGAACGGCAAGAGAGTCTGGAGCAGTAGCCCTGGGCCAGTGCTGACAACCTTGAAGTCAGCACTTGATTCATAGGAAATGGTATAATAAATTTGGATAAATAGATTTTCACCCAATGTCCTTTCCACTTCTACCCCCAGATGTTTGCTGTCAATCCTGCTACTATTTTCTAGCATTGATAGTTGTACCCATCTTTTTTCATGACATTCCCATTCATTTTTTAGTTGGATATATTAGAGTCATGACTTTTTTTAAGAAGGGCTCTTGTCTTGGTGCCGTAGCACAGTGGTTACGGTGCTGGCCATACCAAGGCTGGTGGATATGAAACCAGCCTGGGCCAGCTAAACAAAGATGACAACTGCAAAAACAAACAAACAAACAAAAAACTAGCTGGGCATTGTGGTGGGTGCCTATAGTCACAGCTACTTGGGAGGCTGAGCCAAGAGAATCACTTAAGCCCAAGAGTTTTAGGTAGCTGTGAGCTGTGATACCCAGCACTCTATCCAGGTTGACATAGTGAGTCTCTGTCTCAAAAACAACAACAAAAATACAAAGGGCTCTTGAGACACATGAATTCCCCAAATGACTTTTATACACATTTGTTGCTTTTACACTTCAATAAAAACTTGGCTACAGATAATATTCTAGAATCACTCCTTCTTCCTTTCAACATTTATAGATCACACTCTACTATTTTCAAGTAATAAATACTGTTTTATAGAAATGTAAGGCCAGTTTAATGTTTAGCACTTGTATAAGTGGTTTCTTTTCCTAAAGTGGTTAAAGAATTTTGTTTATTTAAAGCGCTAACTTGAAGAATGTAACTGGTAGTAACGAATTTTTGTAAGTTATCTTCTAGGATTTTTTCCTCCCAAAATTTGTGTACCCTTTTCATTTGTGGTTTTAGTCCTGTTTTTATTCTACTACAATTTTGTTGAGTTATATCTTGAATATTTGTCTGGTTTGTTAATCTCTTTACTTTAGAAATACTCATTATTTATTATGTTTCTTGGTTTGGTCCTTCATTTTTAATCTCTTGTCTTTTAATGAATTATATCTTGTCTCTTCCTTTTAGACTTATCTTATATCTATATACCAATTATTGAATTTTAAGCTTTATTCTGTTTTTTGTTTGTTTGTTTTTTAGGGTTCTAATTTAGATCTTATTTAGAATCTCTAATCTCTGAGTTTTTTTATTCTTTTTGTTTCCTTGCTCTAAATTCTCTATTTTTATTTCTTTGCATTGCCTTTCTTGTCTTGGTGTTCTTATTTAGTTTCTCAAATTGCCAACGTCTATGGTGTGAAGAATACTCATGGCATCATCCATCTGTTCCTTTGGTAACATTCGATTTCAAATGGAAGTTTATGTTTTGTTTTATTCTGCTTTCTTTTGTTTAATAAGTTTACATAGTTGTTATGCCAATTTTCCCTGTTACTTTTGTTTAATTTGAGATTTCTTTCCTCAGATTACTATGTTTTACTATAGATGAATATTTTCTGATACTCTGTTTTGGTTTTGGTGTGAAAAGCTGAAAAACACCCTCTCCTCTGTAAATAATGTCTACCTCTGAATCCTTGAAAACTGCAAATATATTATCCTGCAAGACAATGAGTTTTTGCAGATGGGGTTCAGTTAGGGATTTGGAAATGGGAAGATTATCCTGGATTATGGGGTGAGGTCAATATAATTACAAGGGTCTTTATGAAAGGGAGGCAGGGAGTGCCAGGCAGAGATGTGACAACGGAAGCAGTTGAGGTCATGAGTATTTCAGATAAAGAAAGTGAAGATTATATTGTTTGCATATTTTAGGCAAAGTAACCTAAAAATGTGTACCCTCTTATTAATCTAAAATTTTAAAAAAAGAGAGAAAAAGAAAGTGAATGAGAGCCAACAGTTGCTACTTGGAAAGGCTAGGGACAGATTCTCTCCTAGAATCTCTAGATAGCTCCACTCATATCTTCATTCTAGATCTTAAGGGCCACATTGGACTTCTGAACTCCAGAACTATAATAAGTTTATTTTTTAAGCCGCTCATTTTCTATAGCAACAATAGCAAACTAATACAGTAAGAACAGCCTTCCTCCTAGATCTAGATCTAATGTGAGCAATTTTTGCTTTGAGGGAAGATTATTCCTTTTTTCTCCTACTTAAAAATTATGGACTATTGAATTACTATGTAATACAGTTATTATACCTGTCCAATAAACCACTTATTTTTATTTCATTGAATTGTATTTTCTCTTTCACCTCTGATCACCAGTCCCTTTCTGACATTTCTTCCCATAGTCTTATACTTTAATCAACTTGACCTCCATCTTTGAATATGATTCACACACATATGAGTCTGTATTCACACACATAAAAAATTGCTTGTCCATTCTTCCTGAGCTAGAACGTACAAATTCTAACTCCTTGTTTGCAAAAAGAATGCTATGAATATTCTTGCAAATGCCTCTTTATTGAGTGAGAGGATACAAGCATAGGTAATAGACTTATTTTATTTTATAAAATGTTGCTTAATTGTTCACCAGTGCAGCTACATAGGTCAATACTGCATTTCACTTAATGAAGATTCCTTCTTTCACCCATATCCTTACAATCATTTGGTATAGTTTGACTCTCTAATTCTTACTGATTTGATATATGCAAGATATATTTTGTTTACTTTCAGCTGATAGTTCACAAGGCTGAGGATTTTTGATGAATGTGCTTATGTTCCACTAGCCAAGGTATATTAAGGGAGAACATTCAGAGGTGGAGCCTACTGAGGGCAGGAGACTTAGAAGGCCAGGTCACAACATGGTTCTTGAGATAATTACTATGGTGGAAAGAAAATATACACTGACCCTAAAAGATGAGGCATAAATTGTGATGAGTGGGAGGTAGAATGGAGCTGCCCAAAAGTCTAAACCCTATAATGCTCAGTGGTTTTCTGAAAACCAAGACTTAGACCTGGAACAGAAGCCTGGAGAGTAAGACTTTCAGTATTGATGAGAACAGAATTCCTGACTAGGACCAGGGCCTGTAAAGCCAAGGCTTATTGCTTCTCCCTGACCAAGGAGGAAGTGAGAAGAGAAAATGACTGAGACTTATCTCTTGTGAAGATAGCAGACTTTTCTAGTAACAGAGGAAGGTTAATCAATGTTAGAGTTGTACAGACTTATACATTTTCTCAAATCCTCACCTACATACCAACACATCCTTTACTCATATGAGTTAAATAGCACTAATAATAAGATATGGTGTTTACTATTTCTTAGGAGGCAAGAAAGGCTTTAAGTGTAATCTTCTCATGTATGACTTTAATCTTCACTCTTGGAGAAGTCCAGTGATATTCCTAGACACAAACAGGAATTTCTTTTATTTAATTCAAGTCATCTATCTTCTAGTTTCAGTATCATGTATAATATATGCAAATTCAAGTTAATGGTAGAGCATCCCTTGGATAAATCAACTTGGTCAAATGGGTTGTGGCAAACCAGCAGTCCTGTGTATTCTAGCTGAGTCCTTGGAATACTTGATGTCATCAATAGGTCAGAGAATGCTGGTGAGTCCTTAGTGATGACTTGTATTATAACAGCTCTGATGATGTACCAGGCACTAGTCAGGACTGTGATTTGTCATCATCAGCTGACTCTCTGAGAGCTGAGTTTCTGAGAGGTGTCCAATCCGTGTAGCTCTCCAAAGAGTTGAACCATGAAACAGAAACAAAAAAGGAAGCATTTGGAAAATACATACTCCCTTCAGACTGCAAAGAAGTCAAGAGGTTTGTATCATCACATTCTCTGAGGACAGCTTAACCAGAAATTGCCATCTCAAAGAGGAGGAAGAGAGAATTCCTAATTGTGGTGGAGGAGAGGAGGAGAAAGATAAAGAGGGAGAGGAGTATATTCTAGTTAGGGGGTAGGGGGAGGAGGAAAAGGGGAAAGAGGAGGAGGGAGGGGGACTGGAAAGCTCTCACATAATGTGTGCAATGAAAGGGCATACAGCACACACCCTTGGTAAAGAATATACAGCATGCACCCTGGGTGAAGGGCTCACCTACAACTTGAACTTCACCTTGGAAATGCAAACAATGTAACCTAAACACTCGAACCTTCATATCAATCTGAAATTAAAAATAAAAAAATAAGGAAGGACAGGAGAAGTGATTAAAGGAGAGAAGAGGAAAGGGAAGGAGGGGTGTCTGTGTGGACATTGGTATTCCTGAGTGCCCCGTTAGTCTAAGAGTAATGAGAAGGTTCAGATGGCCCCAAGTCCCTATCTCCGCTACCTATCCCACGTCACTCTGGACTGCTGTCACAGACATGGTGGTTGGTTATTAGAAGGATTTGTTCTGTAAAATTTGGATTCAGTCAAAATTTCACACTTTGGATCCAGAAGGTAACCTGCAGCCAAGGCCGCAGGTTCTCCACTCCTGAGAAAGTCTATACCAATTTATCTTTAAAAATGCATTTCCCTATATTTGATAACTTTTTGAGAGTATAGGGGAAGTAAAAGTTATCATAAGTTTTCTAATAGGACATTTTCCTCTTAAGGAATAAGAAAGTATGACTCGGCAGAGATGAAGGAAACACTGAGGGAAAAGTTTGAGCATTTAAAAACTGTGCAAGGATGAGAATGTAAAAGTCATAAAGAATTTATTTACTCAGGAGTAAAACCTAGCTTTTTTTTCAGACTATGAAACATGTAAGAGAAAAAAAAATAGGACACACACACACACACACACACACACACACACATACACACCAATCACCATGTAGCCATAATGGTTGAATTGAGGACATGAGATTTGGCTTTCTCTGGAAAGATAGGCAACTTTATAGTTGTCATGATCATGATGGCTAAAAATCAACAAGTAGCTCCTGTGAAGGAGAATCATTGCTCAGAAGTAGGTTGGGGCCATATTGGAACTGACTCCAATGTTTTTAATAGTGGCTCGTAAATCTGAGGAGAATCTAATAGTTCCAACAAAGTGTGCAACTTTTGCCTATCCCAGTGGTCCCTTGGACAGAGCCTAGAAAGTGCAGCTGTCTTTATTTTACTTTCATTAAAATTAAAATCAGTGCATATTCAAAGATATTTTTTAGTATAAACTGTGAGGCATGAAAAATACATTTACACCAATTCACATATCATGCATTAAGCACATAAATAGGGCAGGGAAGATAAATATCAATATTTACCCTAATTAGACATGTACTATCTACCAGGTTCAATTATTTGCCTCTCAACAACATCCTATACTTTGAGTTCATTAGACTATGCCAGTAACTAATGCACTACAGATCTACTTCTTCCTTAGATAACAACCTAATGTATGTGTATAGGTAAACAGAGTAAGTCTTCTCCACAGGGTAATTCATGGGCCTGGAGTAATGGAAACCTTGTTATTACTAACGCATGGCTTTCAAAGAGACCCCAAGTTGTCAATAAACTCCTTTATCTGGAAAAGGAAAGAGCACAGAGGAGTAAATAGGTTTCTATAGTTATACCTGGCGGTGTTAAAAAAATAAGGAGGGACAATAATGTCATTTCTGCTCATTTCCTAATGCAGAAAATTTAATCACATGAACAAAATTACAAGGGAGATTGATAAATATAATAAACTGGTATGATCAGGTAGAAAGGAGATAGCTAGCAGTTTCTGCTCCTTTTTTTCTGTTCCACAAAGAATATCCCTTGTGCAAACCCAGTCATCCATGACATATATTGATACAATAAATATTAATCTGTATTCGAAATAATCAGTAGTAAGACCTGGATTATGCCTTATTTCATGAGGATGCAAGCAATGTGACTTCACTGACTACGTGACCTAGCAGACTCGCATTGTTTAAGGTTGAATAAATACACAGAACATAGACTACATATCTTATTCAATTTCTCAGGAATGCTGAATTTACAGAATGATGCTCTGCAGTATAGACGCAAGGTGCAGGTCCCACCTCAAGATGAGAAATCAGGGGAGGCTTCTTCCTCTTCCTCAGACTACCTTTCCTGCATCGCCTCTGAAGACAAGCTCGTTGGTGCTGGTATGGAAGGAGGGCTGAGTAGGCGGTGGAAGGGAAGCTTGGGTCTTGGTGTACCCTAGACATGAGGTGATGGTTCTTCAGTTGATACAAAGTTTCCCAGTCGAAAAAGAAACTCAAAATACTTCCCCATATTTTTAAATAGATAAGCCATGGAAGCAACAAATTCAAAAGGAAAATCACCTAGGAGGACTGGAGCAAGCTGAAAGAGCTCAGTGGATAACTGGATTCTACTTAAGGAAATAAAGAGAGAGAGAGTAAGGGAATAAGTTTTTTCTCAGAAAAGAGCAAAGATTTGATAGAAAGAGTATGTCAGAATGGGCCAGAAGAGGGTACATTATATTGGTCAGCATAAAGCAGTAATAAGGTAATAAAGTAAAGTAAGGTCCTCAAGAGATGGACTCAAGGTACAAGATAAAAACACCCAATCCAAGACCCCATCATATCCATATATTTTCAAATCCAATATTCTCAGGCTGATCCCTATAGAGATCTACCTGTCATCTCTCATTTCCAGGTATTCTTCCACATGCATACAAAATCACTCTACTTGACTTCCTTCCTACAAAAGAGTAATAATTACCCTAACTTCTAAGTGACCCTAGATTTATCACCTGTGTTTTTTTACTTTCTCTACACAGAAGTGTATAAATACACACTTCATGTCTTATGAAATCCATCTATGTTGCCTGTGACTATGGTTCATTCATTCTCATTGCTGTGTATATTTCATTTAATGAATACAAATAATTTCTTTATTGGCTATACTTTGCATTTATTCTGAAGACACCAAAAGGGTGATGTTTTGGAGATCTTGTCATATGTATTTTGCTATATTGACAGATTACTGTTTGGTGAAAGCCTAAGAGTTTCTATATTTCTGTTCTACCCCTTTAGGAACTCAATCTTTCACATTTTATTTTCTAATGCACTTCTATCCACTGAATCTTACACACACTTCACCTTCATCTGCTTTTGCTCTTTACACAGTCATGCATTCACATCCTCATGTTCTCTCAGAATACAAATTTGATTTCCTATGAGGTCATGAACCATGTGTATTCTTTTAGTTTAGCATATAATATTTAGAATATTTGTTGGTTAAAAATTTAATAAATGAACCAAATACCCACTAAATACCTATGACCTTTGTTCCATGTTTTAGGAACCCCCAAATTACACAAATATGATCTACAATCTGAGTACTCTTTGGAGGACAATACCCAGGTCCCTGAGGCAGAAGACCCATCCTCTGAATTAGAATTCTTTTCCTGTGATTCCTCTTGGTACATGCTATCTTGTGCTGGTAAGGATAAAGGTGGAAGAGCAAAGTCTAGGCAAGTCAGCCTGTGGGGGTCTGAGAAAACCTACAGAAATATAACTAGATCAGTGGCTTTCAACCTTCCTAATGCTGCAGCCCTTTAATACAGTTCCTGTGGGTCGTGATCCACAGGTTGAGAACTGCTGAGCTAGATATTTATGCTTAGCCATTGATAGAAAAGTGTCCTCCAGATCCAGTCATAATGTTTTACTTTCCTCTTAGTTGGGAGTCTAGGTCTCTGTTTTTGTATTACCCACAGGAACTCACCGCAAACATTTTTGTTTTCATGGGATAAGGTCGGAAATCTATGGATACATTTTGGGAAAAATAACGTTATATAAATGTATATGGAGATGGAATTAATAGCCACAGGTCCACAATTGCTGTATTGTCAATTACATTTCAAAAGTGAAAAATTAATATAAAATTAAACCATAGCTAGTGGTACCCTAGTGATGCTTGACAATACAAAATAATCTGTAGTCAGTCAACCAAGCTTAAAAATACCCTATATAAATGACTAGCTGAAGATGAGTCCACATTTTAAAACTATAAAACACATATAACTATAAGAGAGATTCTTCAAACACAACAAACAACATGTTTTAGCTCTGAAAAAGATATTTTAGTTGAATAATTTGATGGTAAAAAATTATGTTTAAAGCCATTAAAGATGCAAAAGATAATTAAAACCCTATCAAGACAAAAACAGATTTAAAAAACAAATAATAGTTTCAAAAGTAAAAATACTGTACTAGAAATTTAAAAAATATGGCTAAGTTAAATAGTAAATTAGACATAAATGACAAGAAAGTAAGCTATATGATACAGATGATTATCTACAACATAAATAAAGGAGACAAATAGCAGATATGAAGGTGTAATTAAGAGAAATGAAGTTAAAATATGAAAATATGATGTATGTTAAATTGAGGCCTGTAAAATTATAATAAAAATAAATAATCAAAGAGATATAATAACTAAGAATTTTCTGGAATGGAACAAAGACAAATCTTTACAATTAGAAAGCTAACATCATATACTCATTACAAGACAGGAAAAAATAAATACATACTTAGGCACACTGTATCAAAAATTCAGAATCCCAAATTACAAAGACTTTAAGACAACTAAAAGCATAAAATACCTTCTAAAGAGAGATTTGCCACACTTCACTCTTCAACATCATTACAAAGTAGTATGCTGAAGATAAAGAATGGTCACAATCCTACAAAAATAAGAAGAAAAAATTGTTGTAAGATAAAAATGATAGAAAAGAAAAATATAAAAAACATTTCTATTCTGGAAAATTAAACTGAACACAGAGAAAATATGACAGCTAGGAACAAATGGTATACTGAGAAGTTGATAGGTCTCTAATTGAATATAAGTAGATTTTCATGATTTAAATACCAATAATAATAATAATAGGACTATGCAGTGGAATGCTCCTTACTTCTTCCAGCTCTAAAAGTTTCTTGCACTCCTTGATTTGCAGGAGGTGTGACACTTTACTCTCTTGCTTCTATTCCTCACATCTCTTTTCCTGCCTTTCATTTTCTTGTTTCCTTCTTACTAGTATCCTTGGGATTACCTATAGGACCCACCCATATAATTTACAATAATCTTCCCATCACAAGAGCTTTAATTTAATCACATCTGCAAAACCCTCTGGGCCAAATAAGGTAACATTGACATGTTCTAGGGATTAAGATATGGAGCTATTGGGGCAGGGGATATTATTCAACTTTCCACAACTATCACAAAATATGTTAATGACATGTGTAATCAGATAAACATTAAAATGTCTCATCTTGACTGTACTTTATGTTACAGCATAGTTTCATGACACGCTCTGTCAGCAGTCGTACAAAGACAATAACACTGTGTCCATCCAGCCACTAACAGTTGGGTAAAACTAAAAGTGACTAAACACTGCTATTCTGGAGTTGGATCAGATAGTAGGATACGCCTTTGTGAGTGAGTGGCACACAGTGAGCAGTCAAGGATTTACTGAACGGATGAGAGATTGGGTATATCTCTTTAATTTCCATTCAATTTATGGAAATCTGAAAGACAGAAAACGATGTTACACAGTCTGATAACATCCCCTGGAAAGGAGAGAAAACCATTTTTATCTTAGGCTATTTCCTCTGCTTCTCCTTCGAGAACAAAAATACTCCTAAGTGGAGCTGTCCAAATGAGAGGTGGGGGTAAAGAGTGAGAATGGGAGATGTAAGATTGGCTGTGAGATCTGGCGAGGATCTCTGGTCTACAAGCTGGAAGAGCTATGAGCTGATAAGGCCCCCAAGCCAAACCACAGCAAGAACACACTGCCCCCTCCTTCTCCTCATATTATCTATATAAAACAAGATCCTGATATTTATGGAAAATCTCAAAAGATTAAGTGTCTAAAAGTTTGTGAAGATGGTAAATGAATAGAATCAGACTGAGAGGAGACACAAGGAAAGACACTCAATACAACCTAAGACAGTCACTTCTGTGAGTCACAACTATGGGCAGGATTCTGACAAACAGAAAGTACACAACATGGAACCAGTGGGTTCTTCTTTCATCTTCAAGAATGGAGCAAAGCTTCCTGGCTCATGGATTCTTGTGGGTCAGAAGACTGCAAAAAGGTTCTCAAACTCTAGTCTCCTTCCCTCATAAGCACACATGAGTTAACCACTTCACACCCACTAGTCTCAGCACCATAAGCACTCAGGTTCATCTCGAGGAACTCTCATCCTTCAGTCTTCACGCCTGACTTTGGTTTCCTTATACGCTCAGACATACTCACCAATTCATACCCTCATATGTGAAACCTTTACTCATTTCTTAGGACATGCAGTCCTCAACTTGTTTTCTCCTAATCTCATGTTTTCAAAATAACAATCTCTAACTGCACAAATAATCCACTGTTTTAAAATTGTCTTCTCATTACCAGTGCAAGAAACTATCACAATCTTATAACCCTCTCACAGACTTCTCTGTGTCCCCCATTCCTTAGTCACATCACATAATCCCACAATCTAGGAGCTCACGTGATCTCTGTCCACCTGTCATACAGCCAGTCTACAATACTTTTATGGTCTCTAAAGAACTCACCTAATTGCTCAGATCCACCGAATCTCGTATATAAAACATAAAAGTGATTGTACAATTACTTCAATAGCACAAAATAAACAGATCGCATGATACATGAAGATGAGATAGCTACATGTATACAAGACTATATCGCAAACACCCAAACACATCACACTAATGCTTCCTTCACAAAGGCTACACTCGTACACTCACTAAATAAAATTGTCAAAAATTTACACATAAGCAAAGATGCATACATCTCTCAGGCAGTACTTAAATGACACTCTTTGTAGAAAAGGTACCACGCACGGTACATTTGCCATCTTCACACCAACATGACAGGCCAGATACTCTCCAGCAACCTAAGAAGCAAACTGGATGTATTTTGAGAAATAAGAGTTTGGTTACAGACCAAACTGCTGTTTTAAACTAAGGAAGCAAATTAATGGGTTTATGAGTTATTTAGTCAGGAACTAGAATTTGATAATTTGTTGACTGAAGCTAGTAAATTCAAAGGCATAAGCCTCCCCATTAGGAATATAGATTAAGAAAAAATAAAAACTAGGGATTTTCATGATATATTTAAGTCCACGATACAGATATTATTGATTTTAAAAAGTACACAAATTACGAAAGGAAAGAAAAAAACCACCACTTATAATGAATTTATAAATTGAGAAGGTTCTAAGATAAGTTATGAATGTGGTAAGTAGACATTAAAAACTCAGTCAGGGCTTTGTGTATGCAGGGGTCATTGAGGACAGTGACATCACCAAGTAGGCCAAGTGATTGCTATTTTTTAAGAGTAAGTAAGGACCCAAAAAGGGAGCCGTGACCACCGTTGACAGGTGCTGTCTGGGTGAGCCCCAGAGATCCTACTGCAGAGCCCCGCTCAAGCTCAGGGCCCATTAGTTCACATAGGCTTGAGTCCTGCAGAAGAAGCCACAAGGGCAGATATCTGAAAGAAAACTCTGCAGGCATGAAGCAGAGATCGGTGCATTCTTTCCTGCAAGATCTAATCCTTTGAGGAAGTAGCAGGACTTTTACATGATAATCTCAGGGAAAGAGCACTTCAGCCATAAACTGGATTTGCTCTGCTGATAAACAGAAATAGTAGTAACAAATGATATGGGCACTTTCCTTTGTGCCAGCCAAGACTTTAAACCTCTGGCGTACTGCACAACACAACACGTGCCACTCCTGGGTAATCCAGCTCTTCCCAGACAAATCATTCCAACAAATATTTTTGTATACCTAGATTTTGGAATTATAAACAGTAACTGTGTTATAATATTCATAAGGCCAAGTGTTATGAGTATCACCGCACATGGTATTTCTTGACTATTTCTTGAATGTGAAAAAATGCCAAGTGTCTGACTTTCCCTTTCCCAGGAATCTTAGACTCAGAAGACTACACTCCCCAGTCTGGACCCTCCGGCTTCACCCAAGGCCACAGCCAGCCAGCAGAGGACTCGGACTCAGAGTACATCTCCTGTGCCTCTTCTGTAGACAAGCTTGCCCACAATGGTATGGGTGTGGAGGAGAGTTCAGGCCTGGGAGGAAGTAGGTGAAAATGTGAGACAGAATGTTGCCCTAGATTAAAACTAAGCTCCTTTGCCGAGCAACTGACATAAAGGACCCATTTTCTCAAGGACTGCCCAGGGTGTCTGTTTCCAATCAATGGGCAGAAATGCATCAAGTACGCTTTCCTGTCTTCTTTGAAAGATGGTTCTAAAGGATATATGAATTGGAAGGTTAATAATAAAAGGGAAATATGGACGCATTTCCAGAAGAGGAGTCTGGGACAAGTCTGTAAAGTCATCATTCAAATACCTCCAGCACCATTCCCAGTTCCTAAAGAATCCTCAAAGATTTTATCTTTTTATATTTATATCTACACCTCTGTATGTATGCTTCTGTCAGTACAGATTGCAATGTAAATAAATAGATATAGATAAAAAATTCTTCATAAAAGTTACACTCCGTATCCCTCAACTGCATAATTTCTCATAAGAAAAATTAAGCCAATAATAATACTTACCTGTTAGTGACTGTGTATTGTATCCTAGGTATAGGTCACAGGTACCAGTATCCCATACGTATGTCTCAGTATATCATATGTGCTCAATCACACTGACCTCTAACACACACAATTTTAATGACTATTATTGTTTATTTCTACTTTTGAATTTTGAGTAGGAAATTTACCTTAATTTCTGTGACAGCAAGTCCCAAGGGTGATAACAGTGCCTGACACAAAATACCCACTCAGCGCGTCTTCTCGGATGGAAACAGACCCCTGACCATGCCATACCTCAATGCATTTTTTTAAAATTTCATTCTCCAGAATTCTGGAAGTCTCAAGAGGATGCTCCTGAGACATGTGTGGTGGTCTCCGCCTGGAGGCAGGCAGCAGGAGAGAATTCCTCTGCCTCCGAATATCTCTCGTGCGTTTCTTCTGCTTGCAAGCTCATTCTTGATGATAAGAATGGTAAGGCAGATGTGAGCGTGAGGTCTCAGCATGGGCAGGAAGGTACAGTTGAGCAGTTCCGTCCAGCTCCCGCTCATGTTCTTTTTCCCTCAAAAACACGAAGGGGGTGCATGCAGAAAAATTAGGGCTGAGGCCTCAGGGAGGGATGTGTAGAAAATATGTCTTCAAGAAAAGGACAAAGATCCTTAGCAGCAACTTTCAACATGCGCACGTTGGAGCAGGTGGGGTGAGGAACGGTAGCGCTGACGTATGTATGACAATTGGATGAGAACTTTCTCCCTCAGATTGGCACACACTCATTTTTACATATACTCATGACTTATACTCCTTTATACTGTGTATAGCCTACTTTTCCTTCCTTTTGTTTGCTTTCAAAAACATGTCCCCTCATCCTCCATCCATCCTTTTCATTACCTCTTAGTATCATATAGGTGTACCCTTCCACCTTCATTTTTGAAGGTTCATCCTTTTGTACACTAATTCTGTAAACACTTCATATGCAGTCACACAATTAAGGTTTTAACTCTTCCATGCTAGATCAAACTCTGGAAAACCATGTCCTGCTGAGAAAGCTCTTCCATATGCAGTCTTTCTGACCAATATGCCACTTTGTCCGTGATGTCTTCGGCCATTCACAGAACTGCACATTCTCTAACATTCTAAGTGTCACTGTCTCAGTTGGACAAAGAACACACATCACTTCCACATTTGCTCACTCTCTCACCTCGTAACACACATATACATACTCAGCACCATCCCTTTTCCACCAACATTAGAAACACCAACCAGCTATGTCCCAGAACACAGCTGCACAATGCAGACCACCTACTCATTTCCTACATAGGTATACTAAGTACACATTTCAAAGAACACCACATATGGAATTCTAAATGTCACAGTAAATGCACTTCCTTCCCACATGTTTGCACACAAAGATATTCTCATTGCCATCTTAACTCCTAAAGACTTCACACGCCTATTCACGTTTACTTAAGTTTGAAATTTTCTTTCTTAGGAAACCATCAATTACATCAAGACACTCCTTTTCCCGGGTCTTCGGCAATGCCTCTACCCAAGGGTCTTGAGCAAGGGAAGACTTCCTCTGCATTTTCTCATGTCTATTTCCCTTCCCATTTAGCCAAAAGGCCCTTTTTGCCCTCAGAACATATGAAAGAGGAAAGGGTCATAAAAATTTATTATATGTATGTCCAAATGAAGAGGGGTGTGGCTATCTTATGGGATGGAGAAAAAGAATTGGAGCTCTCACAAATGAAGACAAGCATAAAAGAATTGACCTTTCCAGAGAGGATCCACCCAGAAGTTGACCTCTCTCTCATGTCCATGAAGGAATTCCTAACTGACAGTGAATCCAGCATGGACGGCAAAGGCCAAGAGGACAAGGAGGAGGCTGGTGGCATAACAGAGCCCCCAGCTCTGGAGGAGAGCACCAGGGCCAGGACCCCTGACTGGCTGGTGGCCCTGGACAGTGGTTTCAGGTGCATGGCTTGCTGCCGGGTCTTCCCCAGCATGGAAGCCCTTCAGAAGCACGTGGAGCACGGGGTCAGTGAGGGCTTTAGCTGTCATGTTTTCCATCTTGCCATGGCCTGGCTAAAGAGCAAAAGAAGCAGGAGAGGCCAGAGAAAGAGGAGGAAGAAGAAAGTCAAGATGGTGGCATCTGGATACAATAAGGAAAAAAACGTTGACATGAAAACAAACAAACTAACCATGTTATCAGCCCCTAAAAGAAGGGAATTGAGGCAGTCCAGACTCTACTGAGGAAGCTTCATCTTCTCTAAGCAGCCATGGAACCCACTTTGTTTACATAAACGCACCACAACCACCACCACCACTCCGCCAATAAGATCAGACAATCCCTTTTAACAAGATCCACTGCTCTCCTCCGAAGGAAGGGTAAGATGGCAGACTAAACCACACAGAACAAAATGTCCTTATACAAACTAAAGAAAATGAACACCAGTATATCGTCTCTAGCACTAGAGTTGAGAAAGGGAGATTCATTGGAAGTAGAAACTGCTGTGAGGAAGAGGTGAGGGCTCCAGGGGTAGGAGAGCACCTTGAGATACTTGGGATTCAGGTTTCTAGGAAGGGGGTATCAGTAGCAGAGAATTTCGCCAAGGATAAGGATCCCTCCCAAGGTTTACGAATCACTCTGGCGAAACATTTCTTTCAGAAAAATATATACATAACAATGAAATATTTGATTGATGTCAAAGGGAATGGGTCCTTTCTACATCTTGTGAGGGGTCAGGAACAATACCCATCAGGCAGCACCAATGCCTGGTGGTGGCCACAGCAGATGAGTGTGTGTGCCCACTAGTCTTAGATAAACGTGTTATGAGGGTCATTGCCTTCTAGCTTTATTCTCTGATCAGTCCCCCAAGAGGCCAGGACAATGTGGAGACATAGCTCTGTTTCTGAGGAAGGGTTCATGTACAGGCTATAGTCCTGCCCCAATGTGGATGAGATCTTGGTCTCTTAGTTGTGATTTTCATGCCTGGGGGAAGCAGCTGAGGTGTGCTAACCATACTTAATAAAGCTCACAGGAGTCAAATCTTCTTTTTTTTTTCTGGCAAAAATTTTTCATGGTGTGTACTAGGAGCTAGGAGTAAAGGCCATTTTCAGAAAGATGTCACTTGTAACTGGTAGAAGAGGGAAATGGAGGCTACCCTCTGTCAGGATCAGTTCTGTAAACTTTTAATATTTGCTTCTTACAGGACCCTCATGCTCCTTTAAGAAATTTCACTGTTCTCACATCTTATTCTTTCTTTTTGTTACAGCTTCAAGTGTTTTGTTCAAGTGACCAGTAGAGAGAAAAACAGACAGAGCTGCAAAGACTGCCAATCTAGGCTCATACTACAATAAATGAGTATGTCTTTTATAGGTAATGGACAAATGAAGGGCTCATTTTTCATGCCCCCAAACTCTCAGCCAGAATGAAACTTGAAAATTGCCCTTAGTTTTCTAAATAACGCAGGAAGTCCCAAGAGAGGCTGAGTACTTGTCACCATGATAAGAAAAACTACCTTATTACTGAATGAAGTTCTTTCTGCACGTTGGTTGAGTTCAGAGTGTAAATTCTGTATCTCTCTTTGTGAGTGTCAGGGCATTTTCGAAGCTTTGGTTCTGCTTCTCTGGATTCCTCCTGCACAGGGCCACTTTGGACTCAGTTAGGGACTTGGCACAAAATGGATTCACAGAATAGTTCTTCAGTCATTTTCAATTCTTAATGCAGCTCATTTGAAACTTAATTATATGGAAGTTTGGGGTTGGGGCAGTCTCTTTATTAAATAAAACGCTGTGTGTAGTCACCTTCCCTGCACTAATTAATACATTTCCCTAGGGACGGACCTAGCTTCTTATGTTCTACGAAGCATTAAATATCACTGAGGTGGATTTTACTAAATGGAGAAGAAAATACACATATATATACATATATATATATATATATTTTTTTTTTTTTTTTTTTTGAGACAGAGTCTTACATTGTCACCGTGGGCAGAGTGCCGTGGTGTCATAAGTCACAGCAACCTGAAACCTGGGCTCAAGCAATCCTCTTGCCTCAGCCTCCCGAGTAGCTGGGATTACAGGCACCTGCCACAACGCCCAGCTATAGAAAATAATTTTTTACCTGCTACCAATTTTATTTTTTGCATATACTATTTGTTCTTGTTTTTGATGTAATGACTAGTAAGTCTAATATTTTATATTAATGTTTGAACCTTGATTTTATCATTTGACTATAAAAGTACCTGTGTGTTGCTTTTGAAGACTCAGTCCTCCCTATGCATATCTTTCATCCTTCCTAAGTTTTTATAAATCCATTCTTATGTGCCGTGTAATATATTTTTTATTCTACTACTTTGTACAATGACCACCACAGATTGGATTAAGTATGGTCAGTCACGTTTTCTGTATAATAAGGACAGCTCTCCTATCATTTTCTTACAAATGGAAAATTGAGACCACATATAAAAAAACACTTTCCCACATTACATTGCTGTGTGTTTGTGTTCGAAATCAAGACTGTGCTTGTGTTGCATGACTTTTCCTTACTCAGGGCACAGAAATTTTGAAAATCTACGTTCCTTATAGAAATAATGAATTAGAAAATGCTTTCTATTCTTTTGTATTTTTTAAACTGAAAATTTAAAGAATTCATTAACGTAAAAACTATCTCATCACAGCAAGGTCATTTTTGTTTTTCTTGGGTTTTTGAACTTTAAAAACATAAAAAGCAACAAATTAGATACAATTGTGTCTATTTTGTGTTGACAGGTATATGAAAGATAGATGACAATCCCAATGGTTCTAAATTCTTTAAGAGATGCATGAAATTACTCCCCCTACTGGGTATCTACCCAAAGGAAAAGAAGCCAGCATATAAAAATGATACCACACTTACACGTTCACTGCGGCACAATTCACAATTGCAGGAGGCTGACGCTATCTGTATGTAAATACACCTGACATTTAGAGGTCATCTTTTATGTGCAAGTTATATGATGAGAGGGAGTCCAGAAAGTTTAAGTCCATAGAAGAAATTAAGTATCTTTAAACCTTATTTTTCATGTATTTCTAAACTTCTTGAACACTCTATTATTTTTGTCATGTTGTAAACTTTTCTGATCATAAGAAAATAAAATGGCAATTGAAAAATCAGGAAGCAAAATTCTACTTCACTTGGAAATAAGTGTACAAATGTTAATGTGAAAAAGTACAATAAATACACAGATTTGAAAATTCCCATGTTATACTAGCAATTCAACAGCACGTCAGAAAGATAATATGCCATGATCGAGTGGGTTTTATTTCAGGAACGTAAGGACAGTTCAACATACACAAATCAATGAATGTGATCTACCACACAAGCAGAATTAAAAATAAAATGGCCTGATCTTCTCAGTAGATGCTGATAAAATATTCAATAAAATTTAGCATTACTTCATGATACAAGCCTTTGACAAACTAGGCATAGAAGGAATTAACACCTCTAATGTAATAAAAATCAGGTACAACACACCCAAAGACATCATACTGAATATGGAAAAACTGAAAGTATTTCCTCCATAAATTGGAGCAAGATAAGGATCCCAACTATTACACTTTCTATTCAGCCTATGACTGGAAGTTCTGGCCAGAGCAATCAGGTAAGAGTAGGAAATAGAAATTATCCAAAATGGAAAAAAGGAAGTCAAATTATCCCTGTTTGCTGAATATATGATGTTATACCTAGAAAAATATGAATACTCTTCCAAAAGAGTTCTAGATTTGATAAATTGTTTTAGGATACAAAATCAATGCACAGAAATCAGTCACATTTCTATACACCAATAACAAGCTGAGAACAAGTCAAGAATACAGTCACATGATAGATGGAAAAAAAAGACAACTAGGCATATATTAAATACATAACCAAGGAGGTGACAGAGCTCTATAAGGAAACCTGCAAGAAATAGTGAAAGAAATTGTAGATGACAAAGAAATGGAAGAACATCTCATGCTACTGGATTGGAAGGACCGACACTATTAGTTTTGTAAAATGAACATACTGGCAAATCAACCTACAGATTCAATGCAATTTCTATAAAAATACCAACTGTCAGTTTTCACAGAAATAAATAAAAAAGAAATAGTAAAATTCTTCTGAAACAAAAAAAGGGGCTAAATAGCCAAAACCATTTGGTGCAAAAAGGATAAGGCTGGAGGCCTTATTACCTGACTTTAAATTACACTACAAGTCTAAGAAGTATACATACCAAAATAGCAAGGGGTTGGTATTAGAATAGATACATACCAATGGAACCGAGCAGACAACTCAGAAAGCCACACACCTATGCCAACTGATTTTACACAGTTAACAAAAAACATACACTTGGTAAAGGCATCATTTTCAGTAAATGATGCTGGGGAAACTGGATTGCCATATGCAGAAGAGTAAAACTGGACCCTTGTCTCTCATCATACACAAAAAAATGAACTCATGATGTATTAAAGATTTACATGTAAGGCCCCAAACTATACAAATTCAAAATCAAAACTTAGGAAAAACTATTCTAGACATTAGCCTATGTAAAAACTTCATAACACAGAGTTCAAAAGCAAATTAATCAAAATAAAGATAGAGAATTGGGAATTAAAAGAAAAGGCTTAAATTCGGCAAAATACATACATTAATAAATCGACAGCCAGCCTACAGAATGGGAGGAAATATTTGTGAACTCTACATCTGGCAAATGTCTAACATCCAGAATCTACCAGGAACTCAACTCACCAACAAGACTTCAAATAATCCCATTAAAAATGTATGTGAAGGAGATTCTGCAGGCTGGTGCTGCAGGCTTCCTGATGACAAGACTCATCACCCCCTACTGCTTTGCCTACGTTAATTTCAAGAGAGCCTGCCTCAATGCACACAGGCCCTCATTAATTTCCACATTTCCTAACCCTTCTAAAAAGCCCCTACTCTCAGAGAGACAGTTCTGAGGCTGCTCCCCTCTGCCGTCTAGATGACATCAGATTAAACATTACTTTCTTTCCTGGCAATCCTCATTATCTCAATAACTGGCTTTCTTTTTCTTTTCCTTTTTTTTTCTTTTTTGAGATAGAATCCCATTATGCTGCCCTCGGTAGAGTTCTGTGGTGTCACAGCTCACAGCAACCTTAAACTCTTGGGCTCAAGCAATTCTCTTGCCTCAGCCTCCCTAGTAGCTGGGACTACAGGCGCCCACCACAATGCCTGGCTATTTTGTTGTTGTAGTTGTTGTTTAGCAGTTCCAGGTGGGTTTGTCCTCTGCCATCCCCGGTGTATGTGGCCAGTGCTCTAACCATTAAGCACAGGCGCTGAGCCTGTAATTGCCTTTCTGTGCGGCAAGCAACTAGATCTAGGTAGGAACCCCCTGGAGGTTTCAGTGACATCACTGATTGTCAGAGAAATACAAATTAAAACCACAATGAGATATCATCTTATACTAGTCAAAAAACAACAGATGTTGGCAGAGATGCGGAGAAAGGGAATGCTTCTACACTTTTGGTGAGAATGTATGTTAGTACAGCCTTTATGGAAAACATGGAGATTTCTCAAAGGACTAAACATTGAAAAGCCATTCAATCCAGCCATCCCATGATTAGGTATCTGCCCAAAGGAAAAGAAGCCATCACATCAAAGTGATGCCACACTCACAGGTTCCTCGCAGCACCATTCACAACTGCAGAGATAATGGATCAATTTCAGTGTCCATCTGTGGGTAAGTAGATGAAGAAAATGTGTTAGTAAATACCATGAAATATTCTGCCATCAAAAATAAAATCCTTTTATAACAGCGTTCATGCAGAGTGGTGGCTTCAAAGCAGTCCCTGAAATACTTGAAAAGAGTAAAGTTTTAAAGAAAAAGAAAGTTTATTAATGACGGGCACAGAAATCCAGGCTCCTTCCTGGTGACTGCAGAGTCCATGTAAAGTGAAGTCTTGGGTTTTAGATGCAATTTTGCGGAGTATCAGCTGCTTCTTGGAAGTCTCCCAGGGTCTTAATTAACTCTGTTCTCCAACAACCCACCTGCAAGGTCTTAATCAGCCTTATTCTCATAATAGCCCGGGTCAGCCTGATCCAACCAATCCAGAGTAGCCTAATCATATCCTTCCTCTGCCCCGCTGTATCCAGCTAACTACCTAACCGCAGCATGGACGGAATTGGAGGCTAGTATATATATATATTTTATATATAAATTAAGTCATTTTTACATAGATCATGAATACATTTATGTCATTATGGGATTCAACGTGTTGATTATTTGTACAAATTGGAGTGCTGACATCCTACTAATCAACATCGCCTTCACCTCATTTACCCAATTACAGCGTTAAGACATTTGTGTTCTACACCTGATAGATCTAACTTGTAGTTGCAATATGCTCCTTAGGTGTGGTCCCCCTACTAACCCTCCGTCTATCGACCCACCCTGGAGGCCAGTATCTTAAGTGAAATCACTTATAAACAAAAAGTCAAATGCTACACAGTGTCATAAGCAGGAGCTAATTCTGTGCACCCATGAACATAGACAGAGACACAACAGTCATTGGAGACTTGGAAGGATGGGAGCATGGGGGGGTGGGAGGGCTGAGTGATAGAAAATTACTTAACAGGTACAAGGTAAGAAACTGGACTTTAAACTTATAAATTATTTTTTTAAATGTACAATAAATACAGTAGAGCATCCAAACATTATAAATGCAGTGGTGATGATGTATTTTCTGTACTTTTACAAACATTTATAATTAGACCCATTTAGGGATATTTTATCTGAGTTGATGTTAATGGAGTTTGAAGAAAAATATGCCCTGGATATTTTAAAATGTCACAAGTGCACTGTTTAAAAATGGGCTTATCCTTGATGCATTAAGATTTTACATGAACACATGTGCCCTCAGGCACATTGATAATGCGCCTTCACAACCAAGCAAAACAAGCCCCTGTTGGTTACCTTGCTCTGTTGTCAAATCAACTGAATATGTAAACATTTGATAAGATTTGCATGTTATTGCCAGGTTAAATTGGCTCAATTAAAAGCCCATGAACAGTAGCTTAATTTCCTTTTTTCTTGTGACTAGATTTCCCTCAATAATAGAGTACAACTATTCAGAAAAATACTATAAATGTAATAAAACTCAGTCAGATAAGCAGACTTACTTCATCCTTAGTACAGAAAGACATGAGAGATTTACAGTCCCTTCCAGGGAGAACATTTGCCTCTGTTCAACCTTGAGTCCAGAAATGGCACATTTCCTGCAGGCCTTAAGTTGTATGATATTTGTCTTACTAACAACGGATTCATCCTGTGTACAAATAAATGGAGTTTGTTATTAAAAAGAAAAAGACGTAGCTCGGCACCTGTGGCTCACCGGGCTAAGGTGCCAGCCACGTACACCTGAGCTCGCGAGTTCGAATCCAGCCTGGGCCTGCCAAACAACAATGATGGCTGCAACCAAAAAATGGCCAGGCATTGTGGCGGGCACCTGTAGTCCCAGCTACTTGGGAGGTGGAGGCAGGAGACTCGCTTGAGCCCAGGAATTGGAGGTTGCTGTGAGCTGTGATGCCACGGCACTCTGTCCAGGGTGA
>CAUYRH010017333.1:0-36726 GCA_963574655.1 Perodicticus potto
TGAACTATTTAACATAGCCTTCATGGCCTTTTAATCACTATATGAAGACATTTATATTCTACATTTAGTTATTTTCCCTTGTACCCTTGTAAGATGCACCGTAAGTGTGATCCCACCAATCACCCTCCTTAACATTTAATCTTATAAACAAAATCAAGAAAGTATCAAAAATATTACAGAAGCAGCATCTAGCAGAGGAAGCAAAAATCTGTCTGACCCGTAGTCCCAGTCAAAAATCTCTGAAGTCTATTTAATATCTCATGTTTTCAAGATGTTCCTGTTTTATTTACCCCAAACTCTAAAACTAGCTTTATTAATGAAGAATTATCTCAGATCACATAGAAACATGACCTATACCTCACATGCATAGACAGACAGACACACAGACGCCCAGACTCAGCAGATCTTAGAGCTTTCAATAGGATTCTTCATTTGCCAGCTTCCAAACAGGTTTTCTTTCTTCCATTCAGATCATAAATTTGCCAGTTTTTTGTTTCTTTGCTGTAAGCAATTGTTAACTAAGTGACCATAACTGTGTACTTTTAAAGGGATGACTCTTAGGTGAACGAAGGCAGACATTTTAATCTCAAAGACTTGGAACAGCGGTTCTCAACCTTCCTGATGCCACGACTCTTTAATACAGTTCCTCATGTGTTATTAAAGGGTCGCGGCATTAGGAAGGTTGAGAGCCACTGTCATAGAACTCCGATCTAAATATTATTACTTGCCAAGACATGGAAGGGCAGAGGTATAGTCCCAGTTAAAGCAGGATAGCCAGGAAAAGTATTTTTACGTTTTTTGATGTAAACATTTAAGTCAAGGCCTTTCCCATTGTAAAAGTTCCTAGTGGTTTAGATGCAGAGAGGCAGATGCTTTTATAAGTGAAGATTTTCTTTATAGATTTACTTTTCTGTTACACAGAGTTTTAAAATAGAAAGTTGTGCTTTTGAGATGAATTTAGCTGGTAGGTGGACTTTTAATTTCGTTTCTGTTTTCTAATGTGGATTACTGAATTCAGGCTGGAGCCAGGCCCACTCCTGACTTCTGGGGCTCCAGCCAGGGGTCAGTATGACCTGGGCTGTTTTCCCCAAGGAGGGGATTTCGGAGTCACTAAAAGTCTCTTTAGTTCCCTTGATGTGCAACCAGGACTTTCACATTTCTTCTCAGTACTTTTTTATCCGGTGACCACTCAGTGGAGGAAGTAGAGGCTTGAACGCTAACACATAAATGACTAAAGTGAAACTGGGTAAAAGATCAAAAGCAGCGAAAGGAGAAGAAGAAATAAATGGAAGAATGACAATTTCTAGAGGAGACAGTCTGGGGAGACTTAAAGCTTCCCAAAAAGGCCGGTGAAATTTTACTTTTTTTTTTTTTTTTTTAAGCAACCTTGCCAACAAGAAAGGAAGTGAACAGGGGAACTGAACCTACAATTGAAAGATGTTTCACTTGACTGAAAAAAATTCTCATGGGGGAAATATGAACCAAAAGAGAGTGGTTTTTCTTTTAAAGCCTGGTTAGCAGCTTTTCATTAAGCAGACTTTTGACCAGAGAACTCTGTTTAGAGAAATATATATATATATATTAACTATACAAAAATAAGTGCATAAATAAACAAATATACTAGCAGCAAACTTTTCGTCCCATGAGCAGCCCATCTTTCACTAGAGCAGAGAGAATGGTGACCGTGGCAGCTGTCGGGGTGGCTGCAGGTGTGGCCTCTCCCCTGCCCCAGACCCCTCCATCATCGGAGGACTCGGCTTGTCTTCTCACAGTTCAGTTCCCAGTGGCAACAGTAGGTGTGTTTCTCTAGCCCTGTAGAAGCAGCAAGACAAATGGAAAAGACAGTTGCTATTACACTCCAAATATAAACCAAACTTTTTTTTAATGTAAGGGTATGTATGATTAGGTTATATTATTTACATTTGTAAGGAAAAGTCCAAAGTCTGAGTTTAGTTGAGACCTTCACCCAGGAAGTGTGCCATATACCCCTAAATTGTACCTGAGAGGTGAGAATTTACCAAGCCCTCCACTCCCTTCTTCTTAAAAACACAATGTAATTGTGTTTTTCTCTCATGTGGGTCTGTATCTGTTGACCTACAAATTCCAGATTAGTGCTGAGTACGTGGGATGCTTCCTTTTCTATTTTTGAGATACTTTGCTTAGAATAATGTTCTCCAAATCCATCCAAGTAAATACAAAAGATGCAAAGTCTCCATCTTTTTTTTTGGCTGAATATTATTCCATGGTATATATACACCACAGTTTATTTATTTTTCTTTTTCTTTTTTTTTACCATCACAGTTTGTTAATCCACTCATGGGTTGATGGGCACTTGTATTGTTTCTGCATCTTTGCTATTATGAATTGAGCTGCTGTAAACTTTCTAGTGCAGATGTCCTTATGGCAAAATCATTTTTTTTATTCTGTGTAGATACATAGTAATGGGATTGCAGTGTCAAATGGGAGATCTATTTTTAGGTCTTTGAAGATTCTCTATACCTCTTTCCATAAAGTCTGTACTAGTTTGCAATCCCATCAACAGTGCGTAAGTGCCAACATCTATAGCTTTGAGACCTTGCAGTGTGGTTGTGCTCACTGGGGATAGGTGATATCTCAGTGTGGTTTTGAATTTCGTTTCTCTGATGATTAGGGATGATGAACATTGTTTCATGTGTTTGTTAGCCAATCCTGTGTCTCTTGTGAAAAGGTTCTGTTTATGTCACTTGCCCATTGGCTAGGGGGATTGTTTATTTTTTTCTTGTTGATTTGCTTGGTATGTTGAAGATCAGATGGTCATATGAAGATGGTTTCATCTCTAGGTTCTTGATTCTCCTCCATAGATCTATGTCTTTATTTTTAAGCCAGTCCCATGCCATTTTAATCACTATAGAATTGTAGTAGGACCTGCGGTCTGATAACAAGATGCCTCTAGATTTCCTTATATTTTGTAGAACTGCATTAGCCATTCAGTATTTTTTTCTGGTTCCATATGAACCAGAACTGTTCAACTTCTTTAAGGTATGACAGTAGTATTTTAATGGCATTTGCATTAAATCTGTCTATTGCTTTGGGTAATAATGTTACCACTTTAACAATGTTGATTCTTCCCAGCCGCAAGCTCTGCATGTTTTTTCCATTTAACATTTTCTGCTATTTCTTGAGTCAAGGTTTCACAGTCTTTCCTTTCTGTAGAGGTTCCCCACATTCTTTGTTAAGTTATTCCAAGGTATTTCATTTTCTTTGAAGCTACTGAGAATGGTATTGTGACTTTGATTAGGTTTTCAGTTTGATTTTTGTTGTTGTATATGAGGGTTACTGATCTGTGGACATTGATTTTATATCCCAAGACATTACTTCCAGGGGTCTCCTGGTTGATGAGTCCTTTGGATTTTCTAAGTATTTTAAACTAGAGGTGTGTGTTAGTTTAGTTAATAAACTAATGACTCAGAACCTACACAAATAAGCACACATGAAATTGAAACCATGAACCTCTGTATGGCTTTACCCAAAGTCTCCAAAGAGGAAGCAAAAGCTGTATCTCTCCCAAGATCTAGACCACTCCAAATGATAGCTCAAAGAAGGGAGAGTACTACTAGTCAAACATAGTACAAAGTCTGAATTCCTGTCTGGCCATATTCTCTAGGGTCTCAGCTCTCAGCTGACCATCTGCACACAAATGTTTGACAACCAGTGTGCCCTACAGATGGAAGACTGAAAGACACAAACAGCAAAATAGGAAATGAAAATCTGTCCATAGTAGAAAAAAGGATTACAAATGGCTACCCCAAAAGGTCAACAGTTGAACAAATATATATCCAAAACAAACACATTTTTATAAACATTTCTCTCCTGAGTTAAAGGAATGTACTGAAGTATTTCTTTTAGATATTTACATTTTGAAGACAGGGCAAACTTTGCATATCCCCTGGTTACCTAACCTGGAATAAAACCCAGGCCACAGCAGTAAGAGCTGAATTCTAACCACTGCTGTACAGGAGGGAATAAGTTTTTATTTTTTTTCCAAATTCTGCAGGGTATTAAAAGGAGGCAATTTGAACATGCATGGAATTTTAACTTTGTTTTAAATCTGATTTCTGCCTTTTTTATATTTCCAAGAGAGTTTCTGTATTTCTTTTGTATTTTTAAAAATACACTAATAGGATAGCTGTCAAAGATGAGATTTAAAATAAAAAATTTTTAAAATATAGCCAATTTATTTATGCCATACACAACTCAAGCCAATAAGCCCTTTATGCAAAGTTATTTACACATTTAGAACACCTCAGACGTAAGTGGTATTTTTTAACATGGTGCAAAAACATGCAGTCTCACAAGATCCTCCCCAAAATTCACTCCTAGCAACAGGAAGTGAAGCTAAGCTAGAGAAAGACTCTTGTCACTGGCATTTAAGGATATTGCTGTAGATAGAGTCTCTAGTATTCAACAGACTTGTGGGGTCAAAGATCCATTTAATTCATGACGCCCAGTAGGCCCTCTTGGGATTGGACTTTCTTAGGACTAAGAAAAAAATTAAAACAATTTCTGTGAGGAAAACAAAAACAGATGACATGATTATTCATACCCAAATTTATACTAGTGTTCCTATACCTAAAACTAGGTTATTATAAAAGATTTTCTTCCATAAATCTTCAATTTGGAAAGGAAAAAGAGACAAATAGTGATTTTTACCAAGGGCTTAATGGGATCCCACAGACAAACACATAAAAATCTGGTAAAAAATTCATATTTGTGGCCAGCTTGTCAGGTCCTGGGTTTCTTAATTGTGGCTTCCAAAAGAACTGAGAGAGGTTTTCTATGTAAATTTATGGGGTACATGAAATATTCCGTTACCTTTACAGAAGACATTGTGATCAAGTCAGGGTATGCAGGTTGTCCACAATCCAAGTACAATATAATTTAGTTAAATACCATCATTCTACTCTCTCAAACCTTGAATTTATTCCTTTTATATTGCTATAGGTTTTTATCCTTTAAGCCACTCCTCTTCACCCCTTCTCACTTCCCACACAATATTGCAATAAACAAATGCAATATTTGTTCACTGTGCCTGGCTTATTTTACTTATGATAAAATTCAGTGACAGAATATTCTTCTTTTGATTGCTGAATAGTATTTCTTTGTGTACACAGAGCACATTCGCTTTACCCATTTATCCACTGGTGAACACTTGGGTTGATTCTATACCTTTGTGACTATGAATACTGCTGCAATAAACATGCAAGTGCAGACAAAACTTTGATATCTTGATTTCTTTTTCTATTGGTAAATATCCACTAGTAGAATCACTAGATTGAGTGGTACTTCTATTTTTAGTTTTTTGAAAATCTCTATACTGTTTCTTGTAGTGAATTTGCTAGAATACAGTCTCCCAACAATGTATGAGAGTTCCCTTTTATCTGCATCCATGCCAACATCTGTTTCTTTTGCTTTTTTAACAACAACCATTCTGATTGGGGTGAGATGGTATCTTATTGTGGTTTTAAATCTACATTTCTCTGATAACTTTTTCATATACCTTTTGGCCATTTGTATGTCCTCTTTTGAGAAATAACATTATTTGTATTTGTTCAATTGAGTTGAGTTTCTTGTACATTCTGAATATTAGGCCTCTGTCAGATGAATAATTTGCAAATATTTTCTCTCATTCTATAGGTTGTCTTTTTATTCTACTGATTATTACTTTTGTTATGTAGAAGATTTTTGGTTTAAGTCTCATTTGTCTATTTTTGTTTTTATTGCCTATGTTTTGAGGTCTTAGTCACAAATTCTTTGCCTAACCCAGCGTTCAAGAGAATTTTCTCTAGATTTTAATCTAACAATTGTTATAGTTTCAAGTCTTACATTTAAGTCTTTCATCCAGTTTCGGGTGATTTTTGTATATGGTGAGGGACAGAGGTCCAGTTTCATTCTTCTTCATACATCTATCCAATTTCCCAGCACTGTTTATTGAGAAGGTATCCTTTTCCCAATAAATTCTTGTCAGCGTTGTTGAAGATCAGTTGTATGAAAATATGCGGCTTTATTTCTGAGTTCTCTATATGGTTCCATTGGTCAATATGTCTGTTTTTATATTGCTACCATGTTGTTTTCTTTGCTATCATCTTGTAATACATTCTGAAGTCAGCTGATGCCTCCAGCTTTGTTATTTTTGCTCAGGATTTGCTTTTGATGATTCAGACTCTTTTTTTGTTTCTACATGAATTCTAAAATTTTTTTCCTGATCTTGTAAAAAACAACATTGGTCTCTTGAGAGGGATTGCATTAAATCTGTAGAATGCTCTGGACAATGGTCACTTTAACAGTATTAATTCTTTTAATCCATGAACATGGGATATTTTCCATTTGTCTGTGTCATCTTCAATTTCTTTCTCCAGTATTTTGTAGTTTTCCTTGTACAGGTCTTTCACCTCCTTAGCTAAATTTGTTCCTAGGTATTTTGTTATTTTATAACTATTTTAAGTGGGATTACCTTCCTGAACTCTTTCTCAGCTAGATTATTTGTGTATATAAGTGCTACTGACTTGTGTACTTTAATTTCATATCCTATGACTTTACTGAATTTATTTATTAAATTAAAATCTTTTAGGAGAGTCTATATCATGAGCAAAGATGGATAATTTGACTTCCTTTTTCCAGTTGATTCTTTCTTTATTTCTTTCTCTTGCCTTATTGCTCTGGCTACAACGTCCAGCACTGTGTTGCATAGAAGTAGTGGAAATGGGTATCCTTGTCTTGATTCAGTTCCTAGAGGAAAGGATTCCAACTTTTCCCCATTTAATAGTTGTTAGTTATGGGTTTGTTGTATACAACCTTCGCTTCTATGCCTAGTTGTTGAGAGTATCATGATGGGATGTTGAATTTTATCCAATGATTTTCTGTGTCTATTGAGATGATCATACAATTTTGTCCTTCATTCTATTGATGCGATGGGTTACATTTATTGATTTGCATATGTTGAAACACCTTTACATTCCTAGTATAAAGCCTGCCTGATCATTGGTGTATGATTTTGTTGATGTGCTGTAGAATTCAGTTATCTGGTGTTTTGTTGAATATTTTTGCACCTCTGTTCATCAGGCCCGTAGATTTTGTTGTTGTGTACTTGTCTGGTTTGGAATCAGTGTAAGGTTGGGCCTCATAGAATGAATTGGGGAGAATTCTCTCTTCTTAGATTTTTGGGTAATGTATTAGATGTTCTTTGTACATTTGGTAGAATTAGGTTGTGAATCTATCCAGTTCTGGGCTTTTCTTTATTGAGAGACTTTTTTTTTTTTTTTTTTTTGAGACACAGCCTACAGAGCCTCAAGCTGTCACCCTGGATAGAGTGCTGTGGCATCACAGCTCACAATAACCTCCAATTCCTGGGCTCAAGCGAGTCTCCTGCCTCCACCTCCCAAGTAGCTGGGACTACAGGTGCCTGCCCCAACTCCCGGCCATTTTTTTGGTTGCAGCCATTATTTTTGTTTGGTGGGCCCGGCTGGATTTGAATCCGCCAGCTCAGGTGTACGTGGCTGGCACCTTAGCCCATTGAGCCATAGGCGCCGAGCCTATTGGGAGACTTTGTTACTAGTTCAATCTCAATACTCATTGGCCTGTCCAGGTTTTCTATTTTTTTTTCTAATGCAATATTTGTAAGTTGTATGTTTCCAAGAATTTATCCAATTTCTCTAGGTTCTCCAGTTTGTCAGCATGTAGTTGTTGGTAATAGTCCCTGACGATCTTTTCTATTTCCATGGTATAAGTTATAATGTTTCTTTTTTTATTTCTGATTTCATTTATGTGTTTTCCTTCTTCTTTTTAGGGATTAGTCTGGAAAGCAGCTAATCAATTTTGTTAGTATTTTCAAAGAACAAACTTTTCATTTTGTTGATTTTTTACCTTTTTTTGTTTCTATTTCATTTACTTCTGCTCTGACCTTTATTATTTGTTTTCTCGTGCTAATTTAGACTTTAGTTTTCCTTGCTTTTGTAGTTCCATGAGATAATTTTTAGATTGTTAGTTTATAATCTTTCAGCTTTTTTGATGTAGCATTTATTGCTATAAACATACGTCTTAGCTTTTGCTGTATCCCACAGGTTTTGCTATGATGTGTTTCTATTCTCACTTGTTTCAAGGAATATTTTTTTTTATTTCGATCTTAATTTCTTCATTGACTCCATGTTTATTCAGAAGCATATTGTTCAATTTACATGTATTTGTATAGTTTCCAGAGTCCTTTTGGTTTCGATTTCTAGCTTTAATATTAAGAAGTTACGTAATATTATTTGAGGTCATTTTAGCAATTATTGATTCTTCCAAACCATGAGCATGGGATGTTGTGTGTATCTGTGTCATCTTCCATGTATTTTATGAGTGATTTGCATCCCTGGATGAAACCTGCATGATTATAGTGAATTATCCTTTTGATGTGATGTTGGATTCAGCTTGATAGTATTTTGTAGGGATTTTTTGCATCTATGTTTGTCAGCGATACTGGTCTATAGTTTGCTTTTTTTGTTGCATCCTTTCTTAGTTCTGGTATCAGAGTGATACTGGCTTCACAGAATGAGTAGAGGAGAATTCCTTCCTTCTCAATCTTTTGGGACTATTTAATAAAACAGTTCTTTGTATGTCTGATAGGTTTTGACTGTAAATACAGATAGATCTCGGCTTTTATTTTGTAGGGAGATTGTTTTAATACTGATACAATCTCGCCACTTGTTATTGGTCTGCTCGGGGTTTCTATTTCTTACTGGCGCATACTTGGGAGGATGTATGTTTCCAGCATTTATTCACTTCCTCTAGATTTTCTCGTTTGTGTGCACAGTGATTTCCATGGGATTCTCAAATGATTTTTTGTATTTCTGTGATATCAGCAATAACATCTCCCTTTTCATTTATGATTGAGCTTATTTAAATTCTCTCCCTTTTTCTTGATTAAGCTATCAAATAGTCTATCAATTTTGTTTATCTTTTCAAAGATTCAAATTTCATTTCATTGATCCTTTGGGATTTTTTGGTTTCAATTTCATTTGGTTCTGCTCTATTTTTATTATTTCTTTTCTTCTACTGTCTTTGATTTGGTTTGTTCTTGTTTTTCTAGTTCCTTGAGGAATGATATTAAGTTGCTCATTTATCATTCTGTCTTCTTGATATAGGCATTTGGTGCTATAAAATACACTTCTTTTTCTGTATTATTGAATTTGGTTCAATATTATCATTCATTTTGAATTTTTTAAAATAATTTTTTCTCTCTCTCTTTTTTTTTTTTTTTTGTAGAAATGGGGTTCTCACTATTTTGGCCAGTCTGGCTTTGAACTTCTGGCCTCAAGAAATCCTCCTGCTTCAGCCTCCCCAAATCCTGGGATTTTAGGCACCAGCCACTATGCCTGGCTCAGAAAATTTTTAAATTTCCTTCTTGATTCCAAATATCATTGAGGTGTAGATTATTTAATTTCCCTGTATCATAGTTTTGAGAGTTTCACTTGGAGTTGATTTCTAATTTTATTCCACTTTGGCCTGAGAAGTTTCTTGATATATTTCCATTTTTAAAAATTTACTGAGACTTATTTTGCAGCATAACATATGATCTAGCTCGAAAAATCTTCTGTGCTGATGAGAAGAATGTATGTTCTTCGGGTTTTGTGTAGAATGTTCTATAAAAGTTGGATCCATCTGTCTGCAAGTCCAGTTTATGTCCAGTGTTTCTTTATTTTCTGTCTCAGTGATCTATCTAGTCTTGTCAGTACAGCATGGAATTCTTTATTATTATTACATATTTGTCTACTTCTTTTCTTAGGTCTAATGAATCTGGGGTTCAGGTGCATATATATTTAGGATTTTTATATTTTCTTGATAAATATATTACCTATCATTACATAATGTTTCTTTTTGTCTTTTTTCACTGCTTTTGATTGATTTAAGCTCTCTTTTATCTGACATAAAAAAGTTACTCCTGCTCATTTTTTTTGTTTTCAATTGCACAGAATATTTTTCCACCTCTTTACTTGAGTCTATAAAAATATTTATGAGTTAAGTGGATCACTTGAAGACAATAGATATTTGGATTTTATGTGAAGGGTCAGGAGAAATCTTCTAAATACGGATCAAAATTGTTTTCACATAGTAAATGAGAAAATATCATGAATGTTACATTAATCAGGTGGATAAAAATATCTCCGATTGTATGCGAAGCCCGCACACTGTACTCCAAGCCTGAATTATTATACACAGTTATGACTCAATAAAAAATAATTAAAAAAACAAACAAAAAAAAAAAACAAAACAAAAGAGGAACCCTACCTAATTCAAAGTTAAGGTTAATTCTCGAAATCGGTGGGGATAATTAGAGAATGAAAGAGGCCAACCGTGTTTGAAATTACTGAGTCAGATCCAATCTTTCACTGGGCTCTGTATAAATGTTGCATTCCGTGTAGGTTAATGTGTTCATCAGTGATACAGTTTACAGTTTTTACCATGGTTCAGCTTACAATGTGCCATTTGGACCTAGGGTATCTTTCATCTGCATTTTAAAATGGAACCTGTAACTAACAATGAGCCAAATGCCCCACATCCCCTGTTCTTAGTGTGAGTTTCCTTCAAACCCATGCTTCTTCATCCAGCCTCAGGGGCTACATTCGATGTAATGAGAAGTACTTTGTCTATCTTCAAATGCTGGCATCCTTAAACACAGGTGTACCTTGGTAGTTCACAAAGAGCTGAATTTCAGTAAACGCATGTGCACCCAAGACCACAGCAATAATTAGACAGTATCCCCTCATTTCCCAGCCCCCTCCTCGACAGAGACATTTGCAGCAGGGAGATGGTTTAGGAGCACAACACAAGAAGTATATTTGTATCCATCTATCTACTGGTAGAGGGTATTTTCAGCACACATTACAATTAAGCCCAATCAAATTTAAGAAAGAAAAGAAGGAAGCAGAGCCTCAGTGCTGCTGGCTGGAATCCAGAATCCCCAGATTAGAAAAAGGTGAACTGGGGCACAGCACAGCCATTTCTGGCCTAATCAGTAAGGCTGGCAGCCAGCATTATGCAAAGCTCATTGGAAGGAAGCAAAGCCTTCTTGGCAAAACAGTGATAAAGAATTAGAATTTTCTGAAAATAGCAATAAGAACTCAATACAAATACCTAGCCAATTCCAGTATGCACGAAAGGGGCAAGAAGAAGTTGGGGCATAGTCAAGATATGCAGGACCCATAAAACAAAAAGAAAAGCTAAAAAGGGACGGGGAAAGCAACTCATCTCTGGCCTCTTTCTGTCTGCAAGTTTGAAGCATTGTGCCCAATTAGTTGTATGTATCTGTGGGAGAAACTGGGTGTACTTCTTGCATATGCAGGTGGAATCTTTGCCAATAGTAGTTGCTATTGTCATTACGTCAAAGTATACAATACTTTCAGGTTCTGTTATAGATAGATACTGGAGCTGGGGTGGAGATATGTCAATGTCAAGAAATTCTGGTGCCAGGAGCAGCAAAACCAGAGCTATGATGCCTTCTACATATTGAAGCCCAACAATAAAATTATCCCTGGCTAGGTTGGAATTATATGTGCCCACATATGTTAAATCACTAGTAAAAAGGAAGTAGGCTTGAAGGGAATGTCATATAAAAATACTTCCTTGAACTTTGTTAAGAAAACTGGCTTCGTTGCCAAGATAACTTACATCTTACATCAATCAATTAATAAACACCTCTTTCAAATCTAAAGCTGATAGTTCCTTCAGATATATAAAAATTTCAAGATAGCATTACTATTTTAAAAAAAATTGTTATCCAGTATGAAAATAGTTGTGCACACAACTATCAAGAAAAAAATATAAAACTGTAAAACCAAGCGCTAAATTATAGGGTTACAATCAATCCAGAAACGTGTATTGATTCCTAACTCTATGCAAGTGACAGGGGAATAATTGTGTAAGACAGGATTCACACTCTAAGGAAGCTGGCAATATTATCATGGCGATATGACACACACCCAAACAGAAAATGAACTGGAAGAGGGAAAGAAATTGGGGGATGGAAAAAGCATGGGAAAGTGGATTTAGTGTGTGCCAGTGAGAGCCATTGAAGGCTTTTGAGCAGAGTAAGAACATAATAAAAAGGCCTTAGGAAGATTAATATGGAAGTCCAGTTAAGAGAGAATCACTAAAAGAGGAAAGGCAAGGTTATACCTAGGGACTATTTCGTTCCTTTAGTATCAATCAGACAGCCACAGTTGACATCTACAGACTTTAAGTAGAGCCTCAGCTCAGGGCTGTTCTCAGACTTCTAAACAAAAGCCAATTCCTTTCCCCCTTTTTACACTTCATTTTTCCTGTGTTCTTCATCTTAATGCTTTACCCGTCAAAACACAGTGGTGGAGGGCTCATTGTGTAAAAAGGAGATGAGGGGATGGCAAGTTGTCACTCCTATAGCACCCATAGGAAGAAAGATGCTCCAACGTGGAATGAGATCTGTGGAGTCCTTACAAGAGGAAACTGTGTCTCTAGGTTTTTAATATTCAGATCCTAGAACAGCCCCTGGAATATGTTAGCGTTGACTATATTTGTGGTGAGGAAGTGGGTTTGTTTTATATTTGAAAAAGAAAAAAGAAATATGTTTGCATGGAATAACTGAGAGAGCTATGCTGGCCCTACCTGTTATAGCAAAGATTTATTTATTTGAATCGAAAAACTAAAAAAAAAAAAAATGAACTAAAAAGAGCCTCAGAAGCTATGCAGAGAAATTTCATCATTTAATCTTCAAAAACTACCTATATCTATGGTGGAAGGGATCATACCTTTATTTTACATATGGACAAATTGAGACTACGGAAGGTTAAGTGACGCCCCAAGGCAAGCTAATCAGTGATGGAACTGGACTGGAACTCAGCAATGCTATTTGCCTGGCAGTTTTTTGTTTTTCTTTGCTTTTTTAGTTTATATCATGATCTTTTTATATGATATTTGGGACATCATATAATCAAGGCTATTTAAGACCTTGCCTAATTTGGGCCAATCTGAAATAATGCAAAAGACACAAAATTGTGTTGGTCGAGTATATAATTTTTTGGAAATACTATGATATGAATCTGGTTCTAGAGTTTCAGTTAACATCAGCTAGAGTACAGAGAAAATTTCCTAGAAAAACTTTTACGCTTACCCCTTGATAATGCCTTCTAGGAAATTTTTAGGTAATCTATGAAAGTACCCTATATCTGCAATGCCTTGCTTTTTTAATATGCTTTGCCCATTTTCTATACATCCTCCTTCATGATTGCATCTCCTTTGAAAAATTACCCCTATTAAACTAAATTTCTCTGTCACTGCAAGAGACATAAAATTAAAAACTATCTGTCTTTAATCATGCCATGCTTCTTCCTTGTCTCCAGGGCTCCATTTATCAATAATTAATATATAAAGAAGACTGAAATCCATTTCAATTTCAAAGGCCCAAACGTTTCGCTGATTAATAAAAAATTGTGCTCACAAAGACGGACGGACATGCCATAGTGAAATGATGGAGGGCTCGGCATTAGCAGGGAACAGATTTGCAGGACCACGTGTGCTGTGTGGTCTTCCCAGACAAGAAATATGGCGCATGGAGGAACAATTCTGCAGGAGTACAACCCACCAAGCCTGGCGTCTCTGCATTTAAGAATCCTTGTCTGCAGTTATTATCTTGTTTATTTAATTTACCACCCTATCGATTGTCTTATAAAGACAATATAAAAGTATTAACTCTTTATTCTAAAAATCTACTTACTGAACTTATAAATGCACCTGATTTACTAAAAAACTATAGATAATTTTTCATTCATTACTATGGGTTGGTGAAAGCCACAAATACGTGGCATTAGGGAATAATATCTGGGTCTCGTTGACTTTCCAATCATTGGTATATGTCTTGACATGCGTTTGCTTTTTGCTGCTAGAAATTGACTTCTCTATGCAGGGAGTTTTAGCACGAATTGTAGGGAATTTAAAGTCACTCTTCGAGTGTCCCCATTCTACACAAGTGGGAAGTTTCCGTCAAATGCAGAAGGTCTAGCATTGCACAGAACCATTAACACAGAAGGTTCAGAAGCTTCCTTCCCCTATTCTTACTTCCCACAAACCTAACTCCAACAGTTGACTCCCCTGAGTTCTGACCAGAGTTCTAGTCTGTCTGCTCTGGAAGTTCACTTTCTAAGTCTCTCTGTGCTGGGTAGCAATGAGTGTTCTCTTCTCAGCCCCAGGATCTTTGATGGAGTAAAACACTTTCAGGTGAGGAAATTTACCAGTTAGTATAAATAGTATATAGATAAAAATGGACAGATGAGGATTATTTGACTAAAAATCCCCTCTTGAGAGAAGTCCTAAAAGTGAGAGAAATCTCAACATTCTTGACACAAACTGGGTAAATGAGAGTTAGTGGGGCCTAGATAGTATTCCTTAATGCCATGTATTTATGGGTTTCACCAGCCCATTGTGTATTTTATCCATAGTGTTGTGTGTATAATACCATGCTTGGAGGGACAGCGTTCTGCACACCTCGCTGCTTTCATCCCATAAGGGCATCCTCTCATGTGGGTGCTACCTCTGAGTTTAATTCCACATGGAGAGCTCTGTGTACTGGTGGATAGATTTTTCTTCTTATTTGATTAATCTGAGGTTCTTCCTTCTCTTGTTTCTACCTCAGCTAGAATTCACATTTTGTATATCAAGTGGAGAATGGAAAAAGCAAGATATTTCCTGTCAGGGTTATAGAAGCACTCCTAAAATACATAACAGAAAATATCATGGAATGAAAAGTTTGGAGAACTTAGGTATAAAATGATAGGACTTTCCTATTAAAACACAGCAGGTTGAATAATAATCATAGATAACATATGATAAAAACTGTATGCTTTTTGATAAGCATTTAACATACATTTTCTTATGAAATCTTTTAACAGATGTATAAGCCAGGGCTGTTATTTTCCCTTTTTTTACAAATGAGGAAACTGAGGCTTAGAAAGATAAAAATATTTTCCCATGGATTGCTCACCCAAGTGGTAAATGTGGAACTTGGTAAATTGGGCACATATCCTTAGTGCTACGCTCTATAGTCAAGAGAAACTATTTTAAAGGCAGAGTCACACAGAGCCACAGGCTCCAGACACAATTCTCCACCATTCACCCACCTGCCATCCACAGTGTTTAATAGATCCTGTGCTTAATAGATCACTTTTTTCCAAACTAAAATCAAGAGAAAAGACAGTGATGAATTCCAAAGTGAAAATCTCAGAATTTATGGGATATTCTAGTCATTGATGTGGACAGTAAATCACAATATTCGAAGCTAAGACAGTTCTTTGTATTTATATCATGTAGGTAAAAATGAGAACATTAGCTGATTTGGGGCTTTGTTCTGCTGGCGATATGTGCTCTTCATTGATATACTAGCTCTATTCATAGAAACCATGGAGGGTCATATAGCTGCAGAATATCTAAGTCCAACCCTTCAAGTAAATTGTAAAGGATGACCCTGTGTGGCAGGCCTACATTAACCTTCTTTTTTTTTTTTTGGCAGTCTTTTCCCTCCCTGCAACTATGAAGCTTTGCAAACACTGCCAAAGTAATGGCATTGCTGAGGCTCAGGAAAAACATCAGCAAAGCTGGTAGACGAGTCAGTGATTACAAGTCAATAACAACTTTGCAATTATACATTCTATAACCAAGTTAGAAACAATACCATTAAGCCTCGACAGCAGAAAAAAAAATAATTAATTAAATTTTTAAGAATCTTCCTTGTTTGTCCAAAGTAAATACCCTGGAAAATAGTACTATGTCATTTGGTAATTACTATGGAACAATATAGGGAAGTATCCTGATTGGTGTCTAGCAAAACAGCAATCACATTTTGCCTTCTAATTATGGCAGGGCTCTCAGGAAACACAGTGAGCAGTGCACCCTGCTGTTACACCGCGGCAATAACACTCATTACCCCAGTAAATGCTATGGAAATGTGCAGTAACACTCAGGGGCCTCCCTGCTGCGAGGCTGTGGCAGAATCTCTCATTAGGCTGGGAAGTATCACTCGATCGTCTTTAATTACTTCCAAAATATATGGTAACCTGCCCACTGCTAAAATGCAGTGATATCACTCATTACCAGCCCCCTTCCCTTTTCTTTTTCTTCTTCTTCCTTTTTTTTTTTTTTTTTTCACTTACTAAGAAATCCTGTGATAGCCTTACTATCACAGCAATGCATTGTAACTTATATGGATTTAATCGTGGTGATCTGTGTGCTTTTAGCCTTATAAATACACAGCGTCCCAATGTGAAATGAGCACTGTGAAAAATACACAGAACTACTGTTATCTTTCTAGCAAGATCCCTTTCCTCACGTTATTGAATTGCGGCAACACTGTCGTAATCCTTCCCTTTTATTCTTAAAATTAGAGTGATAATTGCACCATAGCCCTGTGGAATCCAGGGTACTTGTAATTATATCCAGTTACCTAGGAACACAGCAATTTCAAACCTATTACCCACAGGTATCATTGATGTTTATTGCTTCTTGGCACAGCCACTACTTTCACTCCAAATTCCAGGGTCAGGATGCTTCAGTGAGGGCCCCTTGCTGTGGAGAATAGGGGAGATGGTCTGTGCTTTGTCAGTAGGCTTAGGTCCAACCACTTAGAAGGCTTTGTCCAGGACAGATTCAAGCGGAAAAAGCAGTTTTAGTTTGGGACGATGTTTTCCTAACAGTCTGGCTCAATGTGTCAGGGTTGTATGTTTGAAACGTCCCACTGCATTCACTTGCCTCAGTGAGCCACAAGTGCCTGCAGTAAGGGTGAATTAATTCTTGATCATGACCAGCCCTGGCAGGTGAATTAATGGCCTTCAGGACAGCAGTTTGAAAAATAATTAAACCTAGGTGTTGCTGTTTTCATATGAAGGAATAGAGTAACTGCTATACCAATGTATTCATCATTTTAATTTGAAAATTTATTTTGAATACCAGTCTTTAGGAAAGGTTGTGTGTGTAGTTATTCAGTAATTTATTCAGATTCCGAAAGAGTTAGGGATAGATGTTTAACTTGGTAATTTTTGGAGGTGATCTATGACGTTATAGTGTTATAAGGAAAATATGGTCATAAACTTATAATTTATTTTTTATTTCTTATTTTTATTGTTGGGGATTCATTGAGGTACAAGAAGCCACATTACACTGATTGTATTTGTTAGGTAAAGTCCCTCTTATAATTGTGTCTTGTCCCCAGAAGTTGTGTCACACACCGAGACCCCACCCCCTCCCTCCTTCCCTCTCTCATCTCCTTTTCCTCCACCCACCTCCCTCCTTCTTTTTCTCTCTCTGCTCTCCCCTTCCCTCACCCCCCACCGTGTACTAGGTCATTAATTGTCCTCATATCAAAATGGAGTATATAGGATTCATTCTTCTCCATTCTTGTGATGCTTTACAAAGAATAATGTGTTCCACTTCCATCAGATTAATACACAGGATGTAAAGTCTCCATTTTTTTTAATAGATGAATAGTATTCCATGTTATACATATACCACAGCTTGTTAATCCATTCCTGGGTTGGTGGGTATTTAGGCTGTTTCCACATTTTGGTGATTGTAAATTGAGCTGTGATAAACAGTCTAGTGCAAGTGTCCTTATGATAAAAGGAATTTTTTTCCTTTTGGGTAAAAGAAGGAAATGCCCAGTAATGGGATTGCAGGATCAAATGGAAGGTCTAGCCTAAGTTCTTTGAGGTCTCTCCATACTTCCTTCCAAAAAGGTTGTATTAGTTTGCAGTTCCACCAACAGTGTAAAAGTGTTCCTTTCTCTCTACATCCATGCCAGCATCTGCAGGTGTGAGATTTTGTGATGTGGGCCATTCTCGCTGGGGTTAGATGATATCTCAGGGTGGTTTTGATTTGCATTTCTCTAATAATTAGGGACAATGAGCATTTTTTCTTATGTTTGCTAGCCACTTGTCTGTCTTCTTTACAGAAGGTTCTATTCTTCTCTCTTGCCCATTAATATATGGGATTGTTGCCCCCCCCTTTTTGGGGGTGTGTGTGTGTGTGTAGTTTTTGGCCAGGGCTGGGTTTGAACCTGACACCTCCAGCATACGGGGCTGGCGCTCTACTCCTGTGAGCCACAGACTCTGCCTAGGATTATTGGCTTTTTTCATGTGGATTAATTTGAGTTCTCTATAGATCCTAGTTATCAAGCTTTTGTCTGATACAAAATATGCAAATATCCTTTCCCATTGTATAGCTTGTCTATTTGCTTTGGTTGTTGTCTCCTTAGCTATACAGAAGCCACCTAATCTTCGATAAACCAAACAAGAACATACTCTAGGGGAAAGAATCCCTATTCAATAAATGGTCCTGGGAGAACCGGATATTCACATGTAAAAGACTGAAACTGGACTCACACCTTTCTCCACTCATGAAAATTGATTCAAGATGGGCAAAAGACCTAAATTTAAGGCAGGAAATGATAAAAATCCTCAAGGGAAGCATAGGAAAAACATTTGAAGGTATCGGCCTGGGAAAGACTTCATGAAGAAGACTTCCATGGCAATTTTAACAACAATGAAAATAAACAAATGGGACTTAAACTTACAATTATTAATATTGAATATTGCACTGAATTTTTAAGTATCAGTTAGATCTAACAATTACTTAGCAAAAGAGCCTTATTGGTGCCATGTAATGGATAACAAAACTAAGCCTCGGAGAGATTAGGCAAAATGTTCAAGGTTATGCAGCTGGAAAACAGTATAGTCGGGGTCTAACCTCAGTTTATTCAAGCCTCAAATCTTCTTCTCTTGCTAATCTATTATCTGCTTCGCCCATGTGCCTTTTGGTCTGCTTTAATTGTCTTTTAGTTCTAAGTCTTTAGTAGTTATCCTTTTTTTTTTTTTTTTTTTACTGTGTTAACAACCACTTGAAGAAATAAGAAGTCTCATTTTTACCCTGAACTGGGTTGTTTGTCTTATTCACCATCTACCCCAAATTCTTTTAAAAAGGGAAAGATCAATGAAGGAGATGAAAAGTTGAGACTTCTAAAGTTTAATTTGGGAGTCTATTGCTAAATCTAAATATCAGACAAGGCAAAGTCTTTTTGCTTGATCAATTAGCTAATTAAAGATCAAATATACATTTATTTTAATGGGACAACACTTTGGATATCTTTTATTTTTCTTCTTTATTTTCATATACCTCTGTTAGAAAAAATTTTGTAATAGCTCAATATTTAGCTTTAATAAAGAAATAGGTTCAATTTCAGTGTGGTCCACTTAGTTGTTAAAAACACAGTATTAGAAGCATAAATACAGTATATTTTAATGAGGAAAAATCCCACCATAAACGCATACATATTATACACATTTATTTGAGATCTACCGAGGTATAGTAAAAAGTAAAGCTCTAGAGCTAAACACACATAGTTTTAAAACATTTTTATTTTAAACATTTGTTGTATCCACAACATGAATTAACAAGGGAATGATTTCCCTTGATTTCTCTGATGTTTCTTCAGAACAAAAATGTGTAAAGATTACAATACTATGAAAGTGCCCCTAGTTTACCAAAGCAGCCTCAGTCATTATAGCAGGTCATCCACTTGCACTTGAGTTCTGCGTGTTTTGAAAGCAGGCTTGACACTCTCCGGTGATCACTAGTCACAGAGTGTGCTGTCTGGTTTAAGAGGCATTAATTTCTGGTCAGGCCACAAACACAGGTTATCAAGCAAATGTCTCATCATCCCCTGCTGTAAACAAAGTCAATCTGTCAAGATATATCCCTATTATTCTGAAAAGACTATTATTGATATTAGCGAAGGAAACCAGCTATCTCCCCATTACTTAAAACTTTGTCAATTTTGTCAATGTGAAGAGGGACTTACTTTTACTCAGAGTCAGAAAAGTTGAATTCCAATACTTCGTTATGAAAGCTGATAGCTACATCTCCTTGGCAAAGTCACTTCACATTTCTAGACACTGTTGCTTTGTCCATAAGCTGCTGATAATACTCTGAGTACCTAAAATCCTAATGCTAAATTAGAGAGAGGAATCAGGTCTAGGGAGTTTCTGTTTCAAACTTGTCTTAGAAGAAAGGCACATTCACCTGACACTTATGAAGTAGTGGTCAGTCCCTCCCTCCCTATATGACACACTACAAATTTATATCAAACCATTTCTCTGAGTTTGATGAATTGCTTTGTTGTCTTCTTTTATTTATTTATTGTTTGGTTTTGCTGCTTGATCCTTTCAAAGCAAAGCTGATTTGAACCCACCACACTTTGACCCATTAATGTCAACAATACTCATGTAGAGTGTTGTCATTTCACAGTGAGTTAGGAAGGTGTAAGTATCTCTTTACCCTGTCCTACTCATCTTCATTGTTGTAAGCTAAGTGCCACTATGGTGAATCTGGAAACTTGCCAATGTTTGTTAATAATTTTGAGATCTTCAGGGCATTCTAAATACTAATAGCTTGGGGCTAGATGCTTAGTATTTATCTCCAAAAGGTCCAAAGTCTTTTTCAGCTCATCAAATTTTGCTTTAATTAATCCTGCCAAAGATTTATAAAGAAGGTGCACTTTGCCTTAGGCCTAGGATTTATTTACCCTTTTCTTAGGCTATAGCATTTGTCCCTATAATCCATTCCAGTTCTCATGATAGCACAGTTCAGAAAATGAAACTATAGAGTTTATGCATTCAATTACATTTCGTAGACATAAATATTTACTTTTATTTTCATTCCCAAAAAATCCTCACTACTCCCAAATCAAATAAATTAAAATTTGCAGCCAATCAAAAGTGACTCCTGAAATTATAGTAAATTGAATCAGTCACCAATATTCTTCTGTATTCAGGAAGAAGAAGAAGAAGAATCAACATTTTATTACGTTTCACTGTCTCAAAGTATTATTTCATTCAATTCTTATATTGATTCCATGAGGTAAGAGTAGAGTATACCATGCCCATTTTAAAGATGAGGAAATCGTGATTCAGAGGAAGTAAGTGACTTGCCTAAGCATTATGCAAAGAATAAATAAAGAGGCATAATATGAAAACAAATTTCTGGATTTCAACTCTGAATACATGCCTAAACCCACAAGCACAAAAAAGGTTGGGGAGTAGATTAATGGAAGTTACCTGACCTGTATTTGATGAAAAAGAATATAAAATGCTTTGATAGAAAGGCTTACTATAACTATTATGAAACTTGGTGTTCCATGGTCTTTTTAAAGAACTTTCTCAAGCAACTAGCAGTAAATCAGTTCATTAAATTTTTATCCTATAAATCTCCAGGCATCCCTAAGAGTAGGATCTCAGAACTTATTTTTTGATTGTTGAAAGACCATGCTTTTCCTTTTTCACCTCTTCCGCGGGACTTTTTCTACATAACATTCTCTTTAGTTTACTATGTGCACAGTCAGACTCTTGCACAGTAAATACTGCAGGTAGACAACTATACACAATAATTTACTCAACTTCTACTCAACAAAACAATGTAGCTTTTCATAGAGATCTCCATTTTCATTTCATTTGGAGCTCAAGCTATTATTGTCAGATTTCTCAAACCCTATTCTAGGAAATAAGTTTTTCCTGTTTGTCTTCCATCTCTTTTTATCAGCCAGAGTCAAACATCTATGACACACAACCCAACCTGTTTATTGATCTTATTCAAGTCATTACAATCTCCTGTAAAGGGACTGTCTTTCATGACCAAGGGCAGATGCCCCAGGGAGACTTCCTTGCACTGACATGTTAAAGCATGTGAAAAAATGTGAAAAGAAAGCATTTGTAGAATAAAAATGTGCAGACAAAGGCAAAAAGTCAAGATTAGCTATCAAGTAGTTCAAGGGAACTACTAGTCTATGACTATTATAAATGATGTCCGTGCAAGAAAGTAATTATAAAGAAATGCACATCAATAAAGGAATTTCATACTTGGGAATAAAATTGTTGTGTAGAATTAAAGCTAAGTTTTAAGAGTAAAATTTGCAAATAGTATACAATAAAACATGTTATGCATTAGAAAGATGTTTCATGACCAGCAATCTTTTACAAAAAACACCCATAGAATCATTCTCTATGGAAAAGTTTGAAAAGTAGGTAGCATTTCATGAACTTTGGCTCTCAGAAATATCTCTTACTACTGTTGTCCTCTACAGCCTACATGGAAGATCCATCATACCTGGTAAGGCCAAATACTTAGACAGTCCCCTAATCTTGGGAATGAATGGAAATGTCTGTTTCTTAGGCCTGGAGCTCTCACTATTTATGTGTGCTTCTTCCAGATAATGGCATCAGAGTTACTAAGGGCAACAGGAGCTTAGTGTTGTGCTCTGATGAGATCCCAGGGACAGGATAAGGAAAAACTTTGACGGAAATTCTGATGAGGGATTCTGGAAATAACACATTTTAATTACATTTTCTCCAAATCAGCAGGGAGTAAAAATTCAGCCAGTGTTTTATTTTCCAATTTATTTCTTCAGGAAACATACTTAGAAACTGTTTTGAGGGGTGAGCTATTATATATCTGAGGAACATTATTTGATTATGAACAGGCAGAAACTTGTGAAATATCAATTTTCATTATGCCTGCCTTTGGAACACCTACCAAGGACCTTCAAAATTTTACAAAATATTATCTAACTCAACCATTAGTCATCTGGTATTTCAAGTCACTGATTCTCAGGGAAGGGTAAGAAGAATTTTCTTAAGCTTATAAAAACAAAATCTCTTCCAATTTTTTTTTTTTTTTTTTTTTGAGACAGTGTCTTACTATGTCACCTTGGGTAGAGTGCTGTGGCACCATAACTCATAGAAACCTCAAACTCTTGGGCTTAAGCAATTCTCTTGCCTCAGCTTCCCAAGTAGCTAGGACTACAGGTGCTCGCCACAATGCCCAGCTATTTTTTGTTGCAGTTGTCATTGTTGTTTAACTGGCCCAGGTCGGGCTCAGACCTGCCATCCTTGGTGTACGTGGCTGGGCACTGAGCCCCAGTTTATTTTTGTAGATATCTGGTTAACTTGTATCAGCCTGTAACCTTTTATCACCCTGTACACATACATACATGTGGACACACACGCACTGCAGAGCTAGCACTTAGTTTGTGTTCTAGGCTCCTTATCTGTAAAATGTAGATTACAGCACCTGCTTGGTTGCAGGATGTGTAGCAATACCTGTGTTGAGAACACAGAAGCACGATGAACATCCCACCCAAGATTTTGTTCAGATGTTAAGAATGATGATGCCACACCCACACCAAATGGGGTATGGAAAATATTATTTACACAATGAGGCTGTGTAGAAAGAACAGCAGAGACTCTCGAGTAGGTTAAAAAAAATGGCTTGAGAGATTGGAGAGGAGCTCCTGGCTAGGGTTTTATGTTGGTTAGGGAGCAAGCCTGAGGTATGTGCTCTCTTGCATGGGTCAGGGCTTACCTGGTTTGCACTTACTGCTGCTACCTGGAGTTTCCCATCAGCTTGACCAGATGTGGAACAGAAGAATAAAGAAGAGTGGCGGAACTTGACAGCTGTCAGCTGTCACACATCAGAAATGCAGTCAGACTCTTGACTAAGATACATAAATGAGTTAGCACAGTACACCAGATAGATGGATGTCTAAAGAATGATAGCTTTTATTGTTATTACCCTTAACACAATTGTTATGCATATGATCGCGCCTCCTGCTGCCTGGCTAGTATGATGAAAAAAGAATTTTAGAGCATAGATCTAAATCAACAATGTTTGGGTGATTGCTTACGTGGCCCTGGTGATATTCACATCATAATATTACATGACAGCAGAAGCTTAGAGCGTTGTGTTTAAGATCACAGGTAAGAAGTGTAGAAGGCTTGGGTTCACAATACCTGAACTTAAATCTCAGTTTCATTTCTTAAAAACTACATGATTCTCAACAGTGGCTTATATGCCCTGAAACTTATATATTCATTGCAAGTAATATTGTCAATCCCACTGAACTGAAAGATAATACAGGTCCTAGCATATGGCAGTTACCCAGTGCTTAGGAGGTGCCTGACGAACAACAGCTGAACCCACTGGGTAATTCTGACTCCCTGAGACATGTGTACAATATACAGATAATGATGGTTACCTTACCTATCACACAAGAATACAAGAATCAAAATCAGGAAGAGGCTATGGAGCTGATCGTACTTCTTAAACGGAAATGTACATATGAAATATTGTTAAATAGCTCATCTGTCACGTAAACACTGAAGAGGAAATGTTGAAGATGAAATGCCAACTTCTGGAAGCACTCAGAGGCATGTGGTTCCTTCATGGGCTCAACTTCAGGGAATAATTTCTGAACCAGATCTACTTTTCATTGTACATTTGCTCATCTCACTACATGATGAATTCTCTAAAGCCCTGACATTTTCAAACAGGGCCAAATAAGATCGATTTGCCTGAGGAACCCAGATATTCACTCCCTCTCAGCCAAGAATCCCCATCTGTTGGTACCAGCTGACATTTGAGATAACTCGCCTCCAGTCTTCACTTCAGAAAACTCACTCAGGAGATTCATCAACACACTCACGTTTTCAAGAGAAATCATCGAGTAAGAATGAAGAGGGGAGAGTGACCTTGGACAGCATGAAGATAAGGAAGGAAAGATGCAAATGGACAAGACGAAAGTGCTTGTAGAAAAGAAGTAAGGTTGGTGAACAGGGCTGAGGAACATTTACCATCCTTATCAGGTTCAGACCAAGATGTCAGAATGGTTAGTCACACCTCTTACGGGGAACAAAATAAAGCCATTTTCTCTTTCCTTCTTTTCCCTTTTCTCATCTTGATGCTTTCCCAAGACAAAACTTTCTGACAAAGGTAAGAAAGGCAGGCCTGGACTGCTTTCCAGGGCCATGATGCCAACCTCTAGAATAGGCCAACGATGCAGACGGAGCAACCCACACCCTTCACGCCATCATCTAGCACCTGTGTTCCCCTCAGCACTGTGGCAGTCAACTTTCCAGAGCTTTGTGAAGCTTAGTGGGAAGCGGCCACCTCTTCACTGTTTTCCCAATGAGGTAAGGAATTCATGCTGCAAACTCTCCCACCTCTCCTCTGCCCTGCTCTGCCCACCATGTACTCAGCCAGGCATCCTGGAAGTCACGTGTTTACTCAACCAAAGAAAATGCTGGGTGCCTACAGAAAGTAACTCTTTGGAACATATATAGCTTTTTTCAGTTCTAAGAGGTACGTGTATTTAGTTATTGTCATTTTTTCATATTAGTCGCAAAACCCGTAAGTTGCGTCAAATAATCTAGTAGTGAAACCCTTTTCACTGCATGATGCCCTTGTCTTTAACCCACCACATTACATTTTCATTCAAGGGTGAACTATATTCTGGTGTTTTTACTCACTGTTCTTCTTGTCTCATAAAGGTTGGCTAATGCTGAAGATCTCTTTAATTATTTAGAGACATTCTGCCTTCCCAAATGCTGAAATTCCCTGGAGGGATGCACCAACATTTCTCCCCTGAGTTTTCCCAAAGCCCAAGTCCATGTACACAAGGTACTCAGGGCATATTGTTGTTATTCTGATTAAATGACTGACTGGCTGACTTCAGAGCTTTTCATTTTTCTTAAAACTTAAAACTAGTATTTGTATTTCAATAAGGCCTTTTTCCTCCAGAAATCATAGATATAGAATCACAATTTTCAATAGCAGAGCTCATCTGCCAAAACAACTTCAAATTAAACAGCAACTTTTGTTACAATATTTTGGAGCCATAGCTGGGCAATGCAACTGACACTGCCATAGAGGGGAAATGGTTTGAGGGGCAAGAAAAGGCACTGTGACTGACAGGAGCATGCTCTGCTGCCTTGACAAACAAGCAAGAATTCAGCCCCAATCTGTTGGAGTCTCAAGGCTCACAAACCTGCCAGATTGCCATCTCTGTGCTGAATGCAAAATAATCACAGGAGCTAAAAATGATAAATTGTGGATGGCTGAGGTGGGAAGCAACATATTTAATCAATCTCTCTTTTTCACCCTGTAGGTTCTAACCATGAAACCTGCACTCCTACTAGGGGAGAATGCTTCCGTTCTCAACCTCTGGAAGCAAGAATGCCTCGTTCCACTATTCCTGAGGAATATGACTCATGGGCTTCCCTTCAGAATGCACATTTAGAGTTAGCCGGGCGATATTCACATCATAGGATTCAGTGACTCCCAGGGATCTGTGAAATGCCTTTTTTTTCTTTTTCTTTTTTGTTAGCTCCTTAATTTAAGACACTTTCCAAGCTGATCTCCCCGTCAGCATCATTGGTGCCATCCGAGATATCTGTGCTTTACTGAATTTTTACAATGTGCCGGGTCTCATGCCAAGCGTCTTACATAGCCATCCTCAGAAGTTATTCTGGAGAGAAAATGAAAAGGGCATTAACTGTATAAAGCTCAGTATAAACTCAAGTCTTCAAGGTATTATTCCTGGAAAAGTTGAGTCATTTTTAATTCTCTCATTTAACTTGTCAGATTAAATAGCTATAATTTAACCAGGGCTTTCCGAATAGTTATTTTTTCTCTTAAATTTACCATTATGGAAAGGACAAGGGAATAAATCTTATATGAAAGTTATAGCATAAAAAATGCATATGACCATAGTTTTAGTTTCTTTTCTTCTTTATGAATATCTTTCTTTTACTCTTCGTGCACACTTTCCTTTCCTCCAAATAAACACACACACACACACATGCACGCACTCACACACTGACACACACTTCCTAATTGGTCATGTAAAAATGTTCATCACTACCATCTAAAAATTCAGCCTGACACAAATCAAATCTATGCTTTCCTGAAAAACCTTAAGCTCTTCCCATTTCACTATTACTGCTGCCTCTCATTCTGCACATCAAGCTGGTAGCTGGGGCATATTGCAGTCCTGGGACCAGTGGACACGTCTAAAGCACATTCCTGCTTCTGGGATCACACTATGGAGTGATGTGAAACAGAACTCCTCAGTCTGGATTGTTACTTCCTCGCCCAGGCATGTGTCCTACTCCCCTCCGGGAGCCCAGCCTACTCCTGGTCACCCTCTCAGTTTTGTAACATAATTTAACCTACCTGTGCAATAGTTCGAGCTCCTTAGTTACCGCCTACTTATTCTCATTTTTCTGATGCCATCTGCATAGAAGGCACAAAATATTTTTATGATAAGACTTTCAGAATATATCTCCAAGAAAAACTTATATTTTGAAGGAAATTTTGAACCATTTTTTTAAACATCTACTGACTTGTTTCAAATGTTTACCTTACATGTCATCTTTTTCATCGTTTCTATTTGTCATCATATATTCCTATTGTGTCTCATGCTTTTATTCCTTTGGCTACCATGAATAAAAATAATTTCTTTAAAAAACATATTAATTTTCCATTATGAACAAAGAATCAATAGATTCCTCTTATCATGAGGTCACAGAAAATCAGAACAAGAAGGAACATGAAGAAGTTTGGGTGGGTGAACATTTATAATTTTGACTCAAAATAGTGGGTGGGACACAGTAGTGATGTTGAAACTGGTGGCCACATGTTTCTCAATTTTCAGGGGAATGTTAGCATTTCTTAGGGTGTGGTCACAAGTCCGGTGGGGTATATCTTTCCTACTGCTCTCGGGATCTTTACTACAGAGAGAAAAATAAGTTGCCACACACCTAGAAGTCTCAAGTATTTGAAGTAAAGGAAAGTGTCTTCCTTTGATATGGGGTTATGAGCTGAATACAGCTTCTATCTTATTTTAAGATGTTTAAAAGATGATGATTCAAATATCTCCCCACAGCCTGTTGCTGTTGTAATCACTTTACTATCCAGAGGGTAAAGTCTTTCCAGATATTGTGGGTTTAGAGGATATGCATGCAAATTCCTCTGCGTATCCTTCACAGTAGTCCTTCTTGAAAGTGGACGGGCATCTTCTCTCTCTTCCTCAGGGAAACTCTTCTACTATTTACCATTCTTTTCTACTCCAATGTTAAACCATGGTCTTCAGCACACTTTCTGATTTCTATATAATCACTTTTTTAATGATGCTAGAGATGTAATTTAAACATAAGTTCCTGAATATGATAGCTTCATCTGAACTCTTTATTCCATTCAATTCTATTGCATATTTCTGTGGATATAAATAATGAGGAATAACCCCGCAGGTGAGAAGTTGACAAAGATGTTGTAGTGATGGTTGTTTCCATTTAGTCAGACTCTCACTTCTTCCCCAAAGCTTCCCCAGTAAGCTTATCCATCCTGGTACCGACTGAGTCACACAGTCACCATCTACTTCGTGATCTTATTTGTAAGGATTCCCAAAAGCATAATTATCGGTATCCTAAAAACATATCCTTCAGTAATCAATATATTAAAAATAAAATGCACATCTTTCCCCATGCATGCAAATTATATCTTTGCATTTTTAACACAGAATGAAAATTTCATAACAAATGCAGCAAAATTAAGCATTCGGCAGAGGAAGACGTCAAAACATCTCAGGATACCCAGCTGTGAGTTACAAAGTACGATTAGCCTGATGAAGAAGACAGAGGAGTGGTGCTATTAAACTTTCCAATTTTGAAATTTGCCACGGTTAAAGAGTCCATGAATCCAGTGTCTAAGTTTTAAAAAAAAAATCACAAAATAAGGCTTATTTCTAGAAGTTTGACTATTGTTAAGCAGGGCCTGAGTGATACCATGTCACTGCACTCAGCAACGATCCTCAGGTTTTTAGATACTTCTGGATAAACACGGAAATTGGTATAAAAACAAAAGTGATAATATACAGGTGAAACCATATATTCTTCCAGTTATTCATTCTATACAGAGTTACTACGCAACCTCCACGTATAGAAGTCATTTCTTCTGGGAAGCAGAGAGAGGGCCCAGCTATGCTTTGCACCATTGATGGCATTTGTACATAGGAAGTCGTATTGTGGCTGCTTATATGTCTGTCTTCCCACAAGAGAGTGATCTTCTCAAGGACCAAAACCAATTTTTTTTTTTTTTTTTTTTGAGACAGAGTCTCATGCTCTCTCCCTGGGTAGAGTGCAGTGACATCTTAGCTCACAGCAACCTCCAATTCAGACTCAGGCGATCCTCTTGCCTCAGTTTTTTTCTATTCTTAATAGAGATGGGGTCTCTCTTATGCTGGTCTCGAACTCGTGAGCTCAAGCAACCCACCTGCCTTGGCCTCCCAGAGTGCTAGGATTACAGGCATGAGCCACTACACCTGACCAAAACCAAAGGTTTTCATTTTGCTTCACCAGTCCCAACAAATACATTAGATGACTGGCTAACAAAATAAATGGCTTAAACCAAGAGATGCTGGCGTGGATGCAAAGGGAACGGAACACTTATACACTGTTGATGGGACTGCAAAGTAGTGCAACTTCTATGGAAAACAGGGTGAGGGTCCTCAAATAATTATGATAAAACATAGACCTATTATTGGATCCAGCAATCCTACTGCTGGGTGTCTACTCCAAGAAAAAGAAGTTATTTTATCAAAAAGATGGCTGCACTTGAATGTTTGTTGCAGTACAATTCACAATCGCAGAGACGTAGAATCGAAACAAGTGCCCATCAATTAAAGAGTGGATTAACAAACTTTGGTGTATGTATACCACGGAATACTACTTAACCGTGAAAAGATGAATGAATGGCTTTTCAAAATAATGTGGATGGAACTGGAGGTTGTTAAATGAAGTATCTTAAGAATCCCATGTACTCTCCATTAAATTGGAACTAACTGATGAGCACACATGTTCATATAGGAAAATAAATCCAGTGGCAGTGGGAGAGGGCAGGCAGAGAGGGGCAAAAACCCTACCCAATGGGTACAGCGAACACTGCAGGAGATGGGCACACTTAACAGCTGTGACTCAAGCATTATAAAAGTGATTCATGCAACAAAAACATTTATATCCCCTAATATTCTGAAACACATCCCAGGAATGTATGATAAATGCTTGTGTTGCCTATGATTTGGGGTGAAGCTTTTCATCTCTTGTGCTCTGTTTTGTGTCCTCCTTTGTGACATGCTAAGCAAGATGTATTAAGAAGCGTGCAAGCTTGTGTACACAATGTATTAGGTGCTCAAGGATTCAACTTTGACATTGTATTTCCTTTAGAAGCTTATGATGAAATAAAGGAAAGCTGATCTTCAAAGCAAATGTGGTCTGAACAGAAATATCTGAATATTTTTCACTTTGTGTTTATTTCTACTACCTCAGCTTTTTCACCTCTGCTGCAACATTCTTAAATGGGGTCATTTTACATGGGTTAACTTCACTCTGTTTTTGTGGATTCATCAGCTTTTTTGACTTGGAGGCAGGAAACAGAAGCTAATGCCAAAGATATGCGTATAGTGTATACCAACTTTCACCTTAGAAATTATTATTTCTAAATACTCACAAGTGAAAATACCATAAACTTTAATTACTTAATTAAGCTTATGATAAAGAGCAATATATCTGGGAGGGTTTTAGTTACAATAGCAGGGGAATTATATGGTCTTCAGCAAGGTGCTCTGGAGAGGAGCAGGCTTAGGAACCTAAACAACTCGATCCAAAATCTAATTGTTCCCTTTAATGAGACTCTGCTGTTGCTTTTTCTTTCTGCAAATTAATTTTCTCATGTAAAATGGTAATAATGCTACATGTTTTGAGGAAGTATGCAGAGACTATAAATCATCCAACATCATGCTAGTTTCTCTTCTCCTCACCTCTGCTAATATGAGAAAGATGGATTGATAGAACTGCATGGGGTCAAGCACCATTATAATAATTAATGCTGTCATATAGTACTGAGTCACAAAATCCATAAAGAGAGCTCTTTTCCCTAATGAATATCCAACTTTATGGAGTAGCATTTACTTTTACAATTTTTGAGTAAGCAATCAAAAAACATCTTTTACCTACACGAAGAAATCAATACCTCCACAGATATTTAGTGCAATGTTACCTGTTATTCACATATTTTTAAAGAACATAATGCATTTGCTTGCAAATGAAAAAGGTGCTGTGACTCACCAACATGGCCTGGCTGCTTTTCATGTGTGATTTATTTTTATGGCAAAAGACATAATAAGAGTGACAAGAAAAGATAACATAAGAACGTGACAAAAAAAAAAAAAAAGGCAGTTGTGATGGAGACTGATTCTCCCTGAATGAGGGGCTAAATGAGCTCTCTCCTGAATCCTTTCTCCCTATTTTCCTCTTTTAAGGTTGAAGAAGACATACATCTTCAGGCAATCACAAGGATCATTAAACACCTGCCATGGCATTTTAAAAAATTTCTACAGTTCTCTTGCATTTGGCAGGAAAACTAAATTGTGGCTGTATTTTTTTATTACACGAGATTTTTTTGATTGAATTATTTACAATGAACATGATTGCTGGTGCTGATCAGAGTGTTAGTCTTTATATTCTAGAAGAAAATATGTCTTGAACTTTTGTCATTGAACTTTGGTAGTATGGAACCAACAGTTAATGATGGGTGTGGTGTGAAAACACAAGGAAGCATCTTGCTAGGCAGCTGGTGTGGGCCACAAGGGGTAAGGAAAGGTCACAGCAGAATCATTAGATAGTTTCTCTGAACACAGGTTATAAGATTAAAGAAGCATGTTTTTTAGTTTCCTGTTCCCTGTAGTATCTGAGATTTCCCCAAGGCGACATTAGAAATTGGGGTCACAGAAGAGTAATGAGTGTTCAGAGTTCCTTGGACACTAGGCACAGTGAGGACAGCAGGGGATTCTACGTCATGCTAAGCAGAGACACTGGGCTTCGAATCTAAAGGACCTTGCTGACCTGTCAGCTGGTCCTACTGCCTGTCTCTATCCCATGGTAGTAGCGTCTTCTCCGTTCCTGAACTGAGTCCTGAACTCAGATCCATTACAAACTGAACTCGTGTTTCTTTCTTATCAAAGGTTCTTACAAGCCTTCTACCACGCCAGAAAGATAACAGGTGTGAGGCACATGTGACTTCTCACAAGCCCAGCAGGTAGGCCACCTAGCGGAGGTTCTTCCGTTCCTACAACAGGTACTGACACACTGCTCAAGGGAGGAGGAGAAAGGCTGCTGTAAGTAGGTAAGTCTCGCTTTGTCTGAGGACGGCGTCAGATGATGCCAGCAGTTCATAAATGTTCTTACATCACCCAGAAAGGGCGGCATTCAGAGAGTGCTCATCTTGCCACCACTGCACTCAGGGCACATGCTAGTTACTATATGTCCTGCCCTTAACCTTGCAGGTGGTAAAGAACAGAGGGGACTGTTAAATTTTGTCACAGATGTCTTTCAGAAATACCTCAATTAAACTCAATGTGAACACTACTGGGTTATCTGCTTGCCAAAGCTCCCAACCTTCTGGGAGTGTCTAAGGGTCCAATCTTTCTGGGATTCTTTTCAGCAAGCTTTTGTTGAAGCACCTTTATAGATTTCTATGAATCAAATGGACAATCAATGTATATTGGATGAGGATACAATTTAAACCACAGGATGAAGACTGTACTGCTGAAGTGAAAGAGGTCAGTTTTTATTAAGCACAATAAATAATAATTTATTTCAGATACATATTCCTGATGGTCAAGTCTTTCTACAGTAGAGCATAATTGATATCAAATTCCCCCAGAGGCCACTAACCACCAGTAAACTTTCAAATATATAATACAGTTCAATATGACCATAATAAACAGGTAATAAGATGCTGGTCTTTGACCTTCTATGACTATTCAGTTTAGTGACTTCACTGTCCCAGGAGGTGTGTGTGTCTGTGGTGGGAAGCTCTTCTCTCTTACATTTTCTGGCAGTCATTTGCAATCAGTGGGCCTGCCAGACCCAGTGCTTCAGTTTCATAACTGTAATTGGTTCGTCTGACTTCCTATTCAATTGTTACATGCTGCTTCTTATTTCTCTTTTTTAAAAAATCAATAAATGGTTTGTGGTGCTTTAAATAGAGAGACATCACATTTTACCATATCATGGAGTTAACATTTTTAACATTTATTCCCCCAAAAGACGATTGGATCTGTCAGAACCGATGCATAGGTTTTTGATTAGTTGAATTGTCTGGCCCTGGGAATGTTGTAATAATGGGAGCACATTTTGTGTTTGAAATCAAAGAGTTATATCATGCCCTGAATTTTATGCATATATAAGTAGAAACAAATTTTCCTTTTCTTTCCCTCCACTCACAGTATCCTCAACTTATAACATTATGGAAAACATGAATAATTTTTTATTTCAGCTGAAAGATGAGGTTGAAACTACTAAAACACTGCAAGTGTGGATACTTTTATATGTCTATTTATAAACATACGTGGACTTTACACAGACATACACGTATTCTTGCCTGCATATATGGCACAAAGAGCTGGATCAGTGCACATTTCTCTGCAGTCAACAGTAAATCCTATTTGATGCAATTCTACAAATACATCTTGGCTTTGTGAAACCATGTTAGGAGACGAAATTCCAAAGGTGAGTAAGATAGAGTACCCACCACAGAAATTCCTGAAGGACAATGGAAATTGTCTAAGAAGAATTAGTGAATTTACACCTCTGAGCTCTTGGTGAATAGCTTAGTTCCTTTCAGGACCCGGTTTGCACCACCAGTTCTGAATGGACTTGAACAAAAATACATTTCAAAATAATAGAAGGTATTGACTAAAAACTTGGGACTACCTGCTCAAAATCAGATTCATTCCACATTTTATCGGTATCTGTAAGAATTCATCCTGCGAGAGGCAGAGGATCCCCCCTGAATAGAGAATATCACCAGCTGTTTCTATCTTCCTGTGAAGCCTTCACTGTTAACTGCTGTCAGAGGCAGCACTCCAGACTGACGGGCAGTTGGTTTCTCATAGCAGAACACTTCCTGAGTTTTAATGGATAGACACAATTTCTAAGAAAAGAAAACTATCAAAGGCAAACTTTAATATTTTGGGCATCACTTGACTGGTATGGTATGTAGAATTTACCATTCTATTTTTGAATTTATTTGTTTGACATGAAACCTCAAAGTTTAGTAATAGGAGAAGAAAAGAGTTTTCCAGGTCATGAAGAATTTCTTGTTTTAAAAAAAATCTGCTTACCCAGCTCTGCTTGGAAGCCAGATTTCCCCATATTTAAGTGAGTTTAGTGTAGCAGTGGGAAGATACCTGCATAACTAGCCTTCTCTTCAGGACTTCAACACAGAAAGGGATGAACAGATGTTGAAAGACCAATGTGCGACTCCCTTAGATTTCCACCCATTATTCCATGTGGACATACCTCCTGCTTTCATTTAAATAGCCTTCACTCATCTGCAGATTTCCTGCAGATTTGGATCAAAATGGTAAGGGAAAATACCTCTCTTCATGTGCCAAGTGAATTTGGGGCTAAGATCACATGATTCAACCTAAAATCAGTCATGGAGAAAATGTTTCTTAACAATGGTTTGAACTATCTAAATTAAATATTTATTTGAGAAAAATTTACTAGACAGTGGTCTAGTCCATTTTTTATGTAATCCTTTCTAGCTGTAAGAGCAATGGACATTTTGAAGTTATTTGGTTCAACTTTATATTATTATAAGACAAAAATGGCCAAACATCACCAGTTTAATATGGCTTGACCCAATGTACACTGGTTTTTGTTTTGTTCTGAAGATCTACTTCTATAGAAACCATGCTTCCATGTATGATAAAGCAGTGAATATGGCTGCAAGGATTACATTGGCAAGGCTCTCTACAGTCCAGAAAAGCATTTTACTAATGTAGCTTGGAGTTTCGTGGGGAAAAAATCCTTGTTTATGAAATTTAGAAGTACATTGGGAAGAAAATCTTCCTCTTGATGATTCCTCATGACCCATTTTATAGCAAAGGCTTTGAAAAATTGTGCAGCAAATGAAATCATTTATTTAAAGGAATTACTTAGGAAATGTTGTACTGGACCATAAAATATCTTTTCTTATCAAATGCCTATCAGCCTTTTTTTAAGGACAGCAATGCTTCATGATTCTCTCTAATTCAATTTGGGAAGCCAGCATCACTCTCAGATTTTCTTATAGACCAAGAACTCGCTTGTCCTTGTATGTCCAGGGGTTAACATGGTTCTTGATTGACACCAAAAAATGACAGTTTTATACACACAGTTTGTAATCTAGCTCTCTTAGGGTACACGCTGTTTTAAAGGAAATTATATCTACTCTTCTCATCTAGCAAACTGGCATTTCGCAAGATAAGCTATGCACTCTGAGTTTGAATAAATTCAGACATTTACCTCAGAATACATTTCCCAGCTAGGTCAGAACATTCTAACACTATGACTATCCTTTTCAAATGGTATATGTCTGCCTTCTCATGTTAAACTTTCTTTTTCTTGTATTTTATCTGTAATTATTGCCTGTGATTGCTAGAATGGGTATCATGAAGGAATACATTTTTTCTCTTAACCTATTTTTAAACGTCCAGTGTGGAAGCCGGCAGCCTATGCTGCCACCATAAATATTATCTGAGAATATCAATAAATCTAATCCATAGCCAACAATGATTATTTTCTTTATTCTGGCAGTGATGGTGGCATTACCTTGACATATTTGCAGGTAAGCAATGAACAAGATATCATCTAGATTACATTAATCAGTGCTGTAAACCAGCACCACACAAGGGTGGCTGATATGCATAAACAGGGCTGCAACTAACTTGGCCTTGGCAGTTGAGGTTGTCCATCTTGTCAAAGGCTCACCCTCCAGCTGGTACTCAAAATCCTTCTGCAGCCCTTTTCAGGACTGTTTGTGGCAGCTCTTTTTTCCCTCTTTGGTATCTTCAAACTCACAATCTCTACTGGTTTCATCTTCTCAGAATATAAATATACTCAAGAATCTTCTATCCTTAAATAGATCAGCCCTCATTTCCACCTTCTCCGGTTTCCTTTTCCCCTTCCTTTCATGGAGAAGCTACTTAAGTGAGTTTCCTATATTCCTTCTCCAATTCCTTCCTCCCATTTGTGATTCCCATTTTGATGCTAGGTCAACTGATCTTTGATAATAGCCACACATAGTATTAAGTCTTCCCTTACCCCTCCCTCCAGTGCCACCATGCCCCCGACTTCGGATTTGGAAGTATACCCAACGCTGGACTTCTATTTTACCTTGAATCCTTGAATGTTCCACTGTCATGGCACTTACCACTCAATACTGTAATGTGTTGTGTTTTTTTTTTTTTTTTTTATTGTTGGGGATTCATTGAGGGTACAAGAAACCGTGTTACACTGATTGCATTTGTTGGGTAAAGTCCCTCTTACAATCGTGTTTTGCCCCCAAAATGTGTGGTACACCCCAAGACCCCACCCCCCTTGCTCCTTCCCTCTCTCTGCTCTTCCTTTCCCCACCCCTCCCTCATTCTTTCTCTCTCTGCTCTCCCCTTCCCTCACTGCCACCGTGTCATTAATTGTCATTAATTGTCCTCATATCAAACTTGAGTACATGGGATTCATGCTTCTTCATTCTTGTGATGCTTTACTAAGAATAATGTGTTCCACTTCCATCCAGGTTAGTACAAAGGCTGTAAAGTCTCCATCTAACTCCTGTGAGAATGGCCCGCATCACAAAATCTCAAAACTGCAGATGCTGGTGTGGATGTGGAGAGAAGGGAACACTTTTATACTGCTGGTGGGACTGCAAACTGATACAACCTTTTTGGAAGGAAGTATGGAGAACTCTCAAAGAACTCAAGCTAGACCT
>CAUYRH010017334.1:0-13838 GCA_963574655.1 Perodicticus potto
TGTATACCATGGACTACTATGCAGCCTTAAAGAAAGATGGAGACTTTACCTCTTTCATGTTTACATGGATGGAGCTGGAACATATTCTTCTTAGCAAAGTATCTCAAGAATGGAAGAAAAAGTATCCAATGTACTCAGCCCTACTATGAAGCTAAGCTATAGCTTTCATATGAAGGCTAAAACCCAGTTATAGCACAAGAAATGGGGAAAGGGGCAAGGGAGGGTGGAGGGAGGGTGATTGGTGGGATCACACTTACGGTGCATCTGCAAGTGAAAATTACTACATATAGTGATTAAAAGGCCATGAAGGCTATGTTAAATAGTTCAATGAAAATATTTCGGATTGTATATGAAGTCAGCACATTGTGCCCCAAGATTGCACCAATGTACACAATTATGATTTAATAAAAATTAAAAAAATAAATAAATAAATAAAAAGAATTAGGCTGGGAGCAGTGGCTCACACCTGTAATCCTAGCACTCAGGGAGGCTGAGGCAGCTGGATTGCCTGAGCTCAAGAGTTCAAGACCAGCCTGAGCAAAAGTGAGACCCTATCTCTACTAAAAATAGAAGAACTGAGGCAAGAGGATTGTTTGAGCCCAAGAGGTGGAGGTTGCTGTGGAGCTTGAGACTCTGTCTCAGAGAAAAAAAAAAAGAGAATTCACTATAATAAAAATTAAAAGTTTCATATGGAGAATCAAGAGACATAGGGAGCACAATCTGAACTAAGTAAAATAGAACCCATTTCTACATGACTGTATCAGGCACATGTCTTAAACCAAGTTCCTTAAAACATAACAAATACGAAAGGGGGAAGCAATAGCATAAACAAACATTACTAACATGATGTCTCCAAACCAGCAGTGAAGACTGTTTGACAGATTCATTTTAATATTAAAACCTCTTAAATTCAATCTAGAGATAGAAGAACATTCAGATTTCAAGCTGACAAGGAGAAAAAAAGTTAAAAAGTTATATTGAATTTCACTTACTTGCTTGATACTTTATTTGGCTCCCAAAACCTGGACTTTTTGACACTAAACCAAGGAAAAACACGTTCCATTTGCTAAAAGAAAAATAAAACAGAAAAACAAACAAAAATATAAACATGTGAATATTCATTTGGAAACCACAAAAAAACCAACATCTTCACACCAGCTTCTCTGTCAATACTGGGATAATTTCAGGCCACTAAGGGAAAGACCTATCTGCTCTGACAACCTCACCAACTTCCTCCCAAAGAATCAGAGGATCGAATTAAACCAAAAAATGTTTTCTATACATGGCAAAGTAAAAAAGTAGATGAAAAAAATTCCATTGTATTCATGTAGTAATAATACTCATAGGTGAGTATTAAAGACATGAACTAGGGCTGGGAGCAGGGGCTTATGTCCACAATCCCTGCACTTTGGGAGGCTGAGGCAGGAGGATCATCTGAAGCAAGGAGTTTGAGACTAGCCTGGGCAACAAAGAGAGACCCCATCTCCGTGAAAAACTTTTTTTTTTATTAGTAGGCATGTCAGTACATGTCTCTAGTCCTAGCTACTCAGGAGGCTGAGGCAGGAGGATCATATGAGTCTAGGAGTTAGAGATTACAGTGAGCTCTGATAATGCCACTACTCTCTAGACTGGGAGATAGAGCAAGGTTCTGTCTCTAAAAACACCAAAAATTAAATTAAATTCAAAAACCATGAACTAGTAATATCTCTCACCCGAATAAAGAAGGACTTGACCATGCTGTTGGCTTTTTTAATCTCTGGCTGCCCTCCATCTGAATTAATGGCTGCTTGAATGATTTTCACAATATCATCACTGAACTCCAACTATATTTAAAAACAAAAACAAAATATTAATTATTCATAAAACAGTATGCTCTCAAAACCACTTCCTCTTTCCTCCTTAATCATCTCACATTGATAGAGACTCAACAGAAAACTCATACCCTATTTTAATATGGTAAAGTTATTTTCTCTTTGGTTAAGACCTTTAGGATTCAGTTCATAGTTAACTTGTGACAATTAAGAAATGCTAAACTAGGCTCGGCGCCTGTTGCTCAACGGGCTAAGGCGCCAGCCACGTACACCTGAGCTGGCGGGTTCGAATCCAGCCCGGGCCCCGCCAAACAGCAATGACGGCTGCAATCAAAACATGGCTGGGCGTTGTGGCGGGCGCCTGTAGTCCCAGCTACTTGGGAGGCGGAAGCAAGAGACTCGCTTAAGCCCAGGAAGTAGAGGTTGCTGTGAGCTGTGATGCCACGGCACTCTATCCAGGGTGACAGCTTGAGGCTCTGTCTCAAAAAAAAAAAAAAAAAAAAAAAAAATGCTAAACTAATAAGACAAAACTGCAAACACTGCAAACAAGTTAGCTGTATCATGGTAAGTTACCCAAATAGGGTTTACAATTTTTTATTTGGACTAAAATGAATAAATAATAGATTAGCAAATATGGACCATAAGATAATAAATGATTATTTCCTATATAGAGTATTCTTAAAATCACAAAATTAACACGCATCTATCTACAACTAAATACTTTATGAAGGAAGATACATTATTGAGATTTGATCTCAAAAGAGGAGAACCAATTAAGTTCACAATTAAGTACATCATTTTTCCCATAAAGAGTTCTTAGTGTTTCGTAATATAATTTGCAGAGAACTCAGCTGAAATCCAAACAAAAGAACCATTTTCAGATACTACTTTCCCTATCATAACCCTTCTTCTGAAACACACAGCTAAAATAGCTCACATATTTTTAGGTACCTAAAATCATAGCATTTCTAGGCTCAGCGCCTGTAGCCCATCTGCTAGGGCTCCGGCCACATACACCCGGGCTGGCAGGTTCAAACCCAGCCCGGGCCTGGCAAACAACGACAACTACAACCAAAAAATAGCCAGGCATTGTGGCAGGCACCTGTAGTCCCAACTACTTGGGAGGCTGAGGCAAGAGAATCGCTTAAGCCCAAGAGTTTCAGGTTGCTGTGAGCTGTGACGCCACGGTACTCTACCGAGGGTGACAGTGAGACTCTGTCTCAAAAAAAAAAATGATGGAAAAAAAACCCAAAACCATAGCATTTCTAAATAAAATACAAATCACTGACATTTGAAATTCTGGTAGTTCATTGTAGAAACGTACCACAGATATGTAGTTTCCTTGGTCCATTTTCCTCTTGACTCCTTCCAGATCTAAAGGCTGTTGATCATCCTGTTTGCTGACCTCAGTAAGAACTGGTGGATCGGGTCCTTCTGGGGAACTGCGGGAAGGTATACTCTCCTCTGTCTCAGGATTTAAGTCCGGTGGCTTGGCAGCCTATTGCCAGGAAAAACATGTTTCTTTTATCTAACAATGAGGCATCCACACGAATTCTATCAAAATTAATAAAGATGCCACTGAACAATTCATATTATAAAATCCAAAGAACATGAAAATAATCAGATTTCTCAAATAGGAAAGGAAGGCTAAAATGCTAACATTATCTATTAGCATGGCTAGACTAACTTAGGAGTTTTGTTTGATCATTTCCAAACCTAGTATGGAGAAATTGAAACTGTGCTCAGTTCCCTTTGAGAAGGGCAAAGACAGCAGCTATTCAAAAAAATAGAGCTCTATTAAAAGATAAAATAGTAGCCTAGCTCTAAGTTAAAGTTATCCATGTGTTTCTCATTGACAACCTTACATAATACATAGTTCACAACTTAACGGACAAAGTAGTAGTTTTCAAAGTGATCACTATAACTGCCTCCTAACTTAACTGCTCTTGCCTGTAGGCTCAAGCTTCTCCAATTCTTCCTCTCCACTCCATTCATTTGTTTCCCTAAAAAGCAACCCCGATCAGGTTTTACTGACAAAACCCTAACCCTCTTAGGCAAAATCCTTCATTGGCTCCCATCAGCCTCAGAGTATAAAATCCAAATTTCTTATTACAACAGCAAGGCCTTTGAAAATATGGCCCCTTCCTATTTCTTTTTTTTTTCCCCCTTCCTATTTCTTACTCCAAAGGAGGTCCTACCCTTGGCTCTAAAAGTTTTCCTAATGTTTATAGCCAAAACAAGTAACTCTACAAAACTAACAGAAGAATGAAGTAAAACAAAACAAAAAAAACCCCTCACACTATTACTAGGTAAAAACTACCTAAGAACAAGCTCTTAGAAAACAAAATGAGATTTAGCCTACCTGCCGGTAGCGTAACAAATGGCTGGTAGTCCGAGAATTCAACAAGGCTGTCAGAACTTGCTTCAGAGAAGTCTGTAGCTCTTTTTCAAGGGCCAGTCGCCACTCTGCAGGGTGCCGCTCAGTACAGTTCACACAAGTGTAGGCCACACTTTCTGGCAGATTAGATAGAATCTCATACATCTCATCTAGGAAAACAAAAACCTACAATGACGAAGCCCTCTGAAAAGCAGAAAAGAGAAAAACTATTCCACTGAACTTCCTATAAAGATGTATGTTAGGAACCACATTAAGAGTAATAACCACCCATGGATGTCCACAATACTGATCTCCAAAAGAGACATTATTAATTAACACTAATCCAGGATTTGGTTATTAGATAATCAATAGGTTATAGAACCCACAAAGGACAGCAAATAAATACTTCCAAGAAGGGTGTCCAAGATAAGCAAGCAAATGTACCATGATGCTGCTTATTCTAGAAGCCAAAAAATAAACTTAGTAAGACTTAAAATAACAACAGTACCACGATTTTAGGTTATAGAGGTGTAGGGGCTGTAAATGCAGTAGTACCTAGAAAGAAGAAAACTGTAATAAAAAGACTCCAACCTTCTGTACCTGAAAGATTCTCACATTTGGAATGGACCCAGCGATCACACTTCCCACATTGCATCATCTTACTTTCATAGTCATCATCATCATAACATTTGTCACAGAGAGGGCAGAAGTTTCCTGAAAGCAAAGCCAAGTTTAAAGCAGTGCTTTGGCTTACACACCAATGCTTTTAAGGCCCTTAACTTAGACTAATTTAAACTCTACATTCTTCTGGAATCACTTACAAACATCAGTATAGATCTACTATGGAATGTTTAAGATTATGCTAAGCTCCTAAAGCACGCACAAAACAGCTTCAGATTACCTCTAGTTCTCTTTACACCCATTTAAAAAGAACATGAGATCAATTTTAAAGATAACATACTAGGAAAAGAATGGAAGAAAAATTTTTTTTTTTGAGACAGAGTCTCACTTTGTTGTCTTCGGTAGAGTGCCATGGCGTCATAGCTCACAGCAACCTCAAAATCTTAGGCTTAAGCTATTCTTTTGCCTCAGCCTCCCAAATAGCTGGGACTACAGGCGCCCACCACAACACCTGGCTACTTTTTGGTTGTAGTTGCCATTGTTGTTTAGCAGGCCCGGGCTGGGTTCAAACCTGTCAGCTCCGGTGTATGTGGCTGGCACCCTAGCCACTGAGCTACAGGCACCAAGCCAGGAGGAGAAAACTTAACTTCTTAAACATTTGAGAGAAATGTTTAAATGTTTAAAAAATAGGTGGCACCTAAAATCACTTCCAAAACAATCAAATATATATGTTCCACACTTTAGGAGAACTGGCTTACACTATTTCTTTGTGGTTGGCTATAATAAAAAGTCCCCTTAATTCTTTCCATACAAGTGAACAAAACATTTCTAGTTGCTATGTTTTCTATGCAAAGGAAAGAGGAAAAACGAGAACTTCATAAATGAGTCTAAATGGTATCCTTGACATAACGCATAAGACTTTTTATTTCATTCCAATAGAGTGTGTAGTTCACTCCCCAAACTCTAAGTACAACCTCTAAAAGTTAACAAAACTGGCTTTTTAGGCTACCTTTAGCAAAGAGTTTGGCACAATCATGGCACAGCGAGAAATCGTGAGACCACTGTGCATCCCACCCTTTGCCTGGGGTTGTGGACCCACAGCTCTTACAGCGAACACACTTGGTACAGATCTGGAAAAGAAAGGAAGAAATCCAACAGTAATTAGTAATTTCTTTTTTTTCTTTCTTTTTTTTTTTTGAGACAGTGTCTCAAGCTGTTCCCCTGGGTAGGGTGCCATGGCATTATAGCTCACAGCAACCTCCAACTCAGACTCAAGCAATCCTCTTGCCTCATTTTTTTCCCCCCTATTTGTAATAGAGATGAGGGTCTCACTTTTGCTTGGGCTGGTCTTAAACTCATGTAATCAAGGAATTCACCCACCTCGGCCTCCCAGAGTATCAGGATTACAGGCGTGAGCCACTATGCCTGGCCAGTAATTTCTTATTTTTGATATCTTTTCTTTTTCATTTTTTTTTCTTAGAGACAGAGTCTCACTTTATCGCCCTCAGTGGAGTACTGTGCTGTCACAGCTCACAGCAACCTCCATCTCCTGGGCTTAGGCGATTCTCTTGCCTTAACCTCCTGAGTAGCTGACAATATAGGCGCCCACCACAACACCTAGCTATTTTTTGTTGCAGTTTGGCCTGGGCCAGGTTCAAACCTGTCACCCTCGGTATATGGGGCTGGCGCCCTACTCACTGAGTGACAGGCTCCGCCTTTGTATCTTTTCTTAATGAAATAGTCTCAAACACAATCCATTTCTAGATTTTATTTCTCTACTGGGATGATTTCCTTGTAATGAGGCAAAAGAACTGTTATTTTGATATTCCTTATATCTTCTAGTAGAGATATTCCTATGACAAGTTATGCAAGCCCAAGAGTTCCAAGGAAAGTCTCTTTGAAATAGCATAATATGTATACTCACCCAAACTTTCTTTTTCTTTGTGGGTTTGGTAGGGTAGTTTGGTCCCAGGCACTCAGGGTGATAGCTGTTTCGGCACTTATTACACTCCAGCAGCTGCTATAAGAAAATACGATAGCAAAAGGTGGGCATCACATTACTTTCACTTACAGATCTATTACTTAGTACCTCATTTCATATTCAAGTAAGTATAGTACACCATTATAACAGTTTAAATTTTCTCATACTTTATTTACTTCCAATTAAAGCACAGGGATTTATCTCCTGCCAAAGGCACTTAGTGATGAGTATTCTTTTTTTTTGTTGTTGTTGTTGCAGTTTTTTGGCTGGGGCCAGGTCTGAACCCACCACCTCCTGCATATGGGGCCAGTGTCCTACTTCATAAGCCACAGGCGCCACCCCTGTGATGAGTATTCTTATTGGGTAGATTTGATTTTTGGAATTTTATCCAACATCTTGTTTTCTGTTATATTCCCAAAATTAAAACACTAAAATAGTCAATTGATTATGCCCAATTAAGTGGTCAAAAGAGATTAAGTCAAAATAGAACAGAATATTACAAAATCCTAAATTAGAAGGCAAAAATAGAAATAGAAAGCAATATAAGTACTGTCAGCCCTTGGTATCTGTGGAGGATTAGTCCCAGGACACTCTCCACCCTACCCAGCAGGATACAAAATCCATGGATGCTCAAGTCCCTTATACAAAATGGTACAATATTTGCTTATGAAGTATGCATATCCTCTCATATGCTTTAAATCATCTCTAGATTACTTATATATAATACCTAATACAACGTAAATGCCACATGCATAGTTGATATACTGTATTGTTTAGGGATTAATAATAATAAGTTTGTATACATTCAGTACAGACACAACCATCTTTTTTTTTTGAAACAGAGCCTCAAGCTGTCACCCTGGATAGAGTGCTGTGACATCACAGCTCACAGCAACCTCCAATTCCTGGGCTTAAGTGAGTCTCCTGCCTCTGCCTCCCAAGCAGCTGGGACCACAGGTGCCCACCACAATGTCCAGCCATTTTTTGGTTGCAGCCGTGGTTGTTTAGTGGGCCCACACTGGATTCGAACCCACCAGCTCAGGTGTATGTGGCTGGCGCTCCAGACCGTTGAGCCACAGGCACCGAGCCTCTTTTTTTTTGAGACAGAGTCTCTGTTGTCCTGGGTAGAGTGCTGTGGTATCACAGCTCACAGCAACCTCCAACTCTTGGGCATAAGCAATTCTCTTGCCTCAGCCCCCCAAGTAGCTGGGACTACAGGCACCTGCCACAATGCCTGGCTATTTTTTTCTTGCAGTTGTCATTGTTGTTTACCTGGCCCAGGCCGGGTTCGAACCCACTAGCCTCAGTGTATGTGGTTGGCACCATAACCAATGAGCTACAGGCACCAAGCCATATCTTTTTTTTTTTTCCCCCAAATAATTTCAATCTGAGGTTAGTCAAATCCATAGATGCGGAACTTACAGATACAGAGAACCAATCACAGTTCTATTCCTTATCTATTATATACCTTTGTAGCCTGATGCTGCCTTCCGCAAACGTGACAGAACTTGCAGCGACGACAACACCAATTTTCCAGCTGGTCCTCCAGAGGGCGCTCATTCTCCTCTAAACAAAACTTGTGGAAGGGCTCACAGCAAACTTGGCAATACACAAACTATAGTAAGAAGATGGGAACATAGAAGTATGTCAAATAATGTGTAGAAAAAAATATCAACTATACCTGACTTAGATACTTCGGGTTTTAGGAGTTCCACTGGTACATATAGTTCAATATATATTCCTTAAGCAATGACTATGTAAAAAAGTACAGTATTGGGCACTGTAGGAGAGTCAAGGAACTGAAGTGGAAATAACAATAGAATATATAAAGTCACAAAATAGGCCGGGTGCTCATGCCTGTAATCCTAGCACCAAACCAAACCAAAACAAAACAACAAAAATCCAAAGTAACCAAATAAAGATAATCCAGAATTTTCAGGTTTTGCTTACTAGAGGGCTGGCTTGATGCTCACCTCCACCCTGCCGTATTTCTCGTGTTGTGAGTTATCTGTTTCTGTCATTGGCCCATTTTTCACTGGGTGTTACTCCTTCTCACTAATTGCTAAGAGCCCTTCACAGACAACAGAGCTTTGATATTCAGTAAAAACAACCATCAATAGTTCTTTTAACAGAAGAACACTGTAACCTTTTTTCCATGTTTGGACCTTTAACCAGAAAATCAGAGCTCTAATAAAGATTTAATTTAAAAGATGAGATTATTAAACTCAGATCTAAACCTTTACTTCAGTGATTTTCAACCAGTGTGTCTCAGCCATAAAAGGATTTTAGGTGTGCCACAAAACTTTGTAAAGATCATTAATTCAATTCTTTTTGAAGGAAGTTCTAAGCACAGTAAGTATATATTTTTTTCTCTATTTTTGGATCAACATATTTAAGTGGGCTGTGAAAGCTTAACTATGGTTTCAAGTGTGCCATGAGATAAAAAAGGTTGAAAGACACTGCCCTAGAGGTAATTTTGCTACTTTATTAAGAAGCAGATTCTGGCCAGTTGCAGTCACTCACACCTGTAATCCTAGAAGTCTGGGAGGCTGAGGATCCCTTGAATTCAAGAGTTCAAGACAACCTGAGCAAGAGATCTAGACCTCGTTGCTGCTAAAAAAAAGGAAAAATTAGCCAGGTGTGGCAGCAGGCTCCTGTAGACCCAGCTGCTCTGGAGGCTGAGGCAGGAGGATCCTTGAACCCATAAGATTGAGGTTGTTGGCTTGGCACCTGTAGCTCAAGCAGCTAAGGCTCCAGCCACATACACCAGAGCTGGCGGTTTCAAATCTAGCCTGGGCCTGCCAAACAACAATGACAATTGCAACCAAAAAATAACCGGGCATTGTGGCAGGTGCCTGTAGTCCCAGCTACTTGGGAAGTTGAGGTAAGAGAATAGACTAAGCCCAAGAGCGGAAGGCTGCTATGAACTGTGATGCCACAGCACTCTACCCAGGGCGACAGTCTGAGGCACTATCTCAAAAAAAAAAAAAAAAAAGATTGCGGTTGCTGTGAGCTAGGTTGATGCCATGGCAGTTTAGTCTGGGCAATAGAGTGAGACTTTGTCTCAAAAAAAAAAAAAAAAAAAAGAAAAGAAAGAAAGTAAAGAAAAGCAGCAGCAGTTTCCTTCCTGAAATCACTAATAAACTGTAAAACATTTCACCAACCAGTTTAAATAGGAGATAGTACATGTTAAATATCAACAAAACAGAATATAACAATTCCTTTCACTTACAGCAAAATAACCTACTATTATGCACTTTCTGGGGTACAAAGAAGCAGTATACGTTACCTCTACATGTCCACTACTGGCACAGAGAAAGCAAACCACCCTGGGGGTTATAGGAACAGAGGTCAGGATTCCTAAGCCTCCCATATCCCACACGTTTTCTGCTTCACAATCCTCCTGCCAGAAGAGAAAGATCATTTGTGAAAAGTTTCACAATGACACAACTTTGTATTGAAAATAAGCATGAAAGTACAAAATCAGTGTGACATCAGAATGTCAAATTATTTCATTTCAATGAATCCAAAAATAACAGTTTCTTTTAAAAATTTCAGTCTCAAACACAAACTATTAAAGACTTACTTATTAGTTCAATTCATATTAAATATATTACAAAGATATACTGGGACTCAATTTTCCGTATAGTTTTGGTAATTTAAGCAAGCAATCATCATGGTGTGACAATTCTTACATGAAGGAATTATTTTCTCAGATATTACTCAGGATGGGAGGAATGTTTCAATACCTATATTCGGTATAAAACAACCATTACTAGTATCCCTTTTAGCAGAAGAACAATACTTATGTTCTTCAGTCAGTTCACAATGACCTCTCACAGCCTTGAATCTATCTGCTAAAGGTAGTTCTTATCTATCCTGCCATTTAGTTCCAATTTCTTTTTTCAACACCTTTAATAGCACCAAAGGTGCACAAAAATAAAAGTTCATGATCACTAGATATCTTTACCTTAAAGTCCACTCGGATCCTGTGGACTCCATCTGCTGGAATTTTTTGTTTAGAACTATTGCCGTTGGAAAGAGTGCTAAGGATGTTCAAAGTGCCTGCATTCTCCTGCTTATTGACGGGAGGTGGTTTTTCCTAAAGAGACAGCAAATAAATGTAGAATAAAACCACACCCTACTTACCTTCACCTTTCCAAATAACACATCTTATTAATAGACCTGAAAAACCTATTTCCCTCATAAATATCCTATAGAAAGGAAAATAATCTTCAGAAGATTCTTAAATTTTCTCTCCTTGTTTTTAATAAATAAGATGATTTTTTTTTGAGACAGAGTCTCACTAGGTTGCTCACTTGGTAGAGTGCTGTGGCATCACAGCTCACAGCAACCTCCAACTCCTGGGCTTAAGCGATTCTCTTGCCTCTGCCTCCCAAGTACTGGGGACTACAGGCGCCCGCAACAACGCCCAGCTATTTTTTGGTTGTAGTTGTCATTGTTGTTTGGCGGGCCCGGGCTGGATTCGAACCCGTCAGCTCTGGTGTATGTGGCTGGTGCCTTAGCCGCTTGAGCTACATGCGCCAAGCCAAATAAGATGATTTTTATAGACAAGTATTGCTAAAGGATGTTGTGGGCAAAAAACAATTATGCCAAGTGGCCTGCTGAATAAGGAGATTCCTAGGCCAGAACATAGAAAGCCATAAGGAAAGGAAAAGTAAACAAACAAACAAAGAAATGGGATAAGGCCCAAACCTAAAACCCTATCTCTATAAGAAAATAGGAAACTTGGTCAGGTGTGGGCCTGTAGTCCCAGCTGCTTGGGAAGCTGAGTGAGGAGGATTTCTCAATCCCAGGACTTTGAGACGACAGTGAGCTATGATGGCACCACTATACTCTAGCCCCGGTGACAGATTGTCTAAAGGAAGAAAAAAAAAAAGAAAAAGAAATTTTATTGCCATCTACTGAGAAGCAGAAATGCAGTTTCATGGAAATGTCAAGCATAAGGATTTTCCCCTGATAGAACAGAAATATCCCAAGAAATGGCAGAGAATCAAATCTCTCCTTACCTTTTCTTTTGGTTTTTGTTTTACAGGGATACTTGGGCGGGGAGCCACTTTTTTCTGTTTACTTTGCTCTGGACCTAAAGAATTCAAAATAAATTGCAGTCAGATAAGAGGATTGACTAACCTGTGAAGAAAAGGGTATTAGAAAAAAAACTATTTAAACTCTAAGCTTTGAATAGGAAATTAAGACAATATCCAATTTAACTTTTTTTTTTGCTTCTATTTCTTTATTATTATAATATTTAAAAGGCTAGAATGAAAGACTTAAAATTATACATTTCATGTTTCCAAATGCTCTTTAATAAGACATCAGTGCATTGTTGCTAGTACTTGTGGTTTAGCAATTCCTTCTTTCTTCCTCACTCACCTGATTCTGGTGGTGGCGGCTGCTTTTTCTTGGGTTCACTAGGAGTGGTCTTGGGAACTTCTTTTCTCGGTGGGCCTGTGCTAGGTGGCTGTGGGGGGATGACTGGTGCTGGCTGGGAGACCTGTTTGCTGGACTTCCTGGAAGCTGGAATGGTGGTTTGTTTGGATTCAGGCCCGGGAGCAGAGGCATTTCCTTCTTCACTCTTTTCCTCGATGGGCTTTCGTGGAGGAGGCTCACTACTGCTTTTCTTTGGGGCAGGATCCTCTCTTGTTGAAGGTGCAAGTTTCTGACTAGAGTCCACCACATTCTTTGCAACACTGCTCTCTTTGCTTTCCTTCTTTTCACTGGTCTTAGACTTTTTCTCTTTCTTTTTCACAGCTGGGGTGAAAAAACAACAAGATCATCTATCTACAAGCAAAAATTATTTCATTTAAAATAGAAGTACTGGGGGGGGGAAATAATGTAATGAAGAATAATAAAATACATGTATTTAAATAAAAAAAAATAAAATAAAATAGAAGTACTAGAGGCTGAGGCAGGAGGAACACTAGAGGTCAGGACCAGTCTGGGCAACGTAGGGAGTCCTCCCCCATCTCTAGAAAATAATTTAAACATCAGCTGGGCATGGTAGCATGCACATGTAGTCCTAGCTACTTGGGAGGCTAAGGTAGAAGGAACATGTGAGCTCGGGAGTTCCAATCAACAGTAATGTAATCATCCCACTGCACTCTAGCCTGGGTGACAGAGCAACTCCACCTCTTAAAAAAAAAAAAGTACAAAAAAAAAAAAAAAAAAAAAAAAAGTACAGAAATGTAATATCTTATTCTTAGTTTCCTATAGCTAACGATAGCACTGAAAGGTTCAAGAGAGTTAATGCCAAGTTGATTAGCTGACATAGGTATACTTTTATCATGCTAGGAAACAGAATGAATTATAATTTTTATAGGAATTAAAAATTCAGCCAGGCATAGTGGTTCATTCCTATAATCCTAGCATTGTGGGAGTCCAAGGCAGGAGGATCACTTGGGCTCAGAAGTTTGAGACCAGTGCAAAAGCAAAACCTCATCTTTTATAAAAATAAAAAAAAAAGCTGGTGCAATGGCACATGCCTGTAGTCCCAGCTACTTGGGAGGTTGAGGCAGGAGGACTACTGGAGCCCATGAGTTTGAGGTTGCAGTGAGCTAGGATGACATCACTGCACTCTAGAGGGGTGACAGACTAATACTCTGTCTCTAAAAAAAGAAAAAAAAATTAAAAATTCATTATGGAAATTTTCAAACATACTCCAAAATATAGGAAATAGTCAAATGAATCTCTATAAACCTATTATCCAGCTTCAACAACTACCAACTCCCTGGGAAAGAGCAATATTTAAAATCAGAAACATGGCTCAGCGCCTGTGGCTCAGCGGGCTAAGGCGCCAGACACGTACACCTGAGCTGGCGGGTTCAAATCCAGCCCGGGCCGCCAAACAACAATGATGGCTGCAACCAAAAAATGGCCAGGTGTTGTGGCGGGCGCCTGTAGTCCCAGTAACTTGGGAGGCAGAGGCAAGAGACTCGCTTGAGCCCAGGAATTGGAGGTTGCTGTGAGCTGTGATGTCACAGCACTCTATCCAGGGTGACAGCTTGAGGCTCTGTCTCAAAAAAAAAAA
>CAUYRH010017335.1:0-73136 GCA_963574655.1 Perodicticus potto
CTATTAGAGTTTTTCTTATAAATTGAGGTGCATTCTGGTTGGGTGCATAAATATTAATAATTGAAATCTCATCATATTGAGTATTACCTTTAACAAATATGAAATGACTGTCCTTATCCTTCCTTATTTTGGTTGGTTTAAGGCCTATTGTATCTGTGAATAAGATTGCAACACCTGATTTTTTCTGTTTTCCACTTGCCTGGAATATAGATGACCATCCCTTCACCTTGAGTCTATATTTATCTTTTAAGGTAATATGAGGGTCTTGTATGCAGCAGATATCTGGCCTGAGTTTTTGTATCCAGTCAGCCAACATATGCCTCTTTAGAGGATAATTTAAACCATTCACATTAATTTAAAATATTGATAAATCTTTAGAAAGTCTAGTGGACATTTTTAATCCTTTCATCACTGTAGAAGTTGGAATTTGATAAGAAGTTTCTGGGTGAGAAAACTTTTATGGTGGAGGATTACACTGGTCATTATGGAGGATAGGTCTGAGAATATCCTAGAGAACTGGTTTAGTTATAGCAAATTTCTTCAACATGTAGATTTCATTAAAGTATTTAATTTCTCCAACATAAATGAAACTCAGTTTAGCTGGATACAGGATCCTGGGTTGAAAGTTATTTTGTTTTAGGAGATTAAAAGTCAATGACAATTTTTGAAATGCTCCTAGGATTTCTAACTCCAACTTTTCCTCTATTTTATTGATCTTGTTTGCAATCCAAATTCTGAATTCGATTTCTGACATCTCAGCCATCTGTTTTTGCATAGGATCGTCATTTGTTTCTGCCAAATTATTCCTTGGGGGGGTTGATCTACTCTGGTTGTTTATGTTTCCAGAGCTTTTCCGCTGATTCCGCCCATGATTATTTTGCACCGTTTGGCTGGATGAGTAGATAAGGATAAGTTGGGTTGGGGGTTCTAGGAGCAGTGATTGACCAATCCTTTGCCTGAAAGCTGTGACTGGTGTCTGTACCTTTTCCGCTAGAGTTTGCCAAGGACCCGTACAGTGCTACTGCCTGTGAAACTAGGGACCTCCTTGGTGTGGTGGGGTTAAGTGGCTCTGTCTTATTTTCAGCTGGTCTCTGTCTTACCCTAGAGAATCAGTTACTCTGTGTTGAAGTCTGAGCTGTGGAGAAATACCAGCAGTTAAGTCACTGCACCCCCCCACCGGCAACAATTGGAAAAGGAAAATCAAACCTTCCCACTACCACACCCAGGGTACCACTTTGGAAAGTCCTTGGGTGATTGGCCCAGTTGAAGAGGTCCCAGTCAATTATCCCAGCCAGTATCGGCCTCAAATAAAAGAGTTGAAAAGTCTCTGGCAACTAGATAGCAGGAGTCTGCTGGCAGCTCTAGTATAACTCGCTCCGGTGCTCTGTGAGCTCAGGAGGCCCCCCCCCCAGCAAGTAAATTAGTCTGGGAAGGTTGATGCCTTCTTCCCCACCTTGCCCCTCTGTCACACCCAGTCTCTGGAAACCCCACAGAGCTGTGATTCAGTTCCCTCCATTGAGCAGATGCTCCAGAAGTTTGTGCCTGTCTGGGGCGCAGGGGCATCTGTGGCTCCTCAGCCAGTCTGCCAGTCTCTGTCACTGTTTGGCAGGGGGAGGTGAGGCCTAACAATCTGGGTACTTGATAGGGGCTGGGCCAATTCACTCAGTTCCAGCCTTGTCCCTGATTGATGTTGCTGAAAGAACAGAACAAGTTCACAGAATTTTTCCCCTGTGGATCAGACGTTGGGCTGCAAATAGGTCTGACTCAGTCTGTGAGTTCCAGCTCTTTGTCTCAGCTTTCATCCCCTGAAGGCCAGGTGCATCTGAAGCTGAGTAAAGCAGTCTTCACCCTGGGAATCGGCTTTCTCAGCGCATATTCTAATCCCTGCACTCCGCCCCAGCCCATACTGCCTCAGGCATACCCTTCATTCCTGGGGCCTGCGCCTCTGCTGCAGGACTGCTCTGCTAGTGGCTGCCACTGGAGAAGCCACCCAGCCTACCCTGGCCACCCAGAGAGACTGGGAGTGTCTCCTCAAAACATCCCCAGGGGTGCGAGCCCCACTGCCATTGTTCCTGCCACTGCGGCTGCCACGCTGTGCCTCAGGGGACTGCCTCTCCAGCTCCGCCTCCTCTCTGCTCACTTTCCTCTCACCACTCCCAAGCTGGAAAATCAGCACAGATCAGCAACAGTCTGTGCCCCATCCACAACCCTCAAGAAAATGTCCAAGAATCTGGACTCATTGGGGGACAGACCTCCAGACCTTGGGATGAGAGTGGAGAGGAGTACCGGGAGTTCAAACTTGCAGGTAGAGAATATATACAATTTTATACAGTTTTATGCCTGGCAGGAGAGTGCCATGGCACCCTAGTAGGGGAAGGAGGTCCAGTTTTTAGAGGGTCTCTTCCATGGGGTAGAGTGGGAGTACATCTGAACTCTGCTTGCTTGTTTGTATGGAGATATGGAGTATACTGTGAGCTGTTCTCATGGAGGAGGGGACTCCCGTCTGCTTGGCGATGTGTTCTATACCTTTTTTTGTATCCTTGGGGTCCCAGGTTGCCCCAGCAGGGTTGATGTGTGTTCTTCGACCTTCTCTTTTGGCTCAGATCCAAACCATCAGCTTTCTTGCTAAATTTCTGTCTTTTAACTCTCCTTCTGGACAGGAGCCTCTGTGGAAAGCTGGCTACCTACTGCCATCTTGGCTCCTCCCTGAAGCCTTATTTACATGTGCAGGATATGACTCTTTTTCTACCATGTGTTTTGCATTTTTTCCAGTTTGTTTTTTACATTTTTTATGGTTTTGGGTTTTTACATTTATTTTGAAATTGTTTCAAGCTTATAGAAAAATTGCAAGTCCAGTACTAAGACTCTTTCTTTTGCTTGACCCATTTGACAGTCCTTGTTGACCTGATACCTCACAGTCCCTGAATCCTTGAGTTTGTATATCCTACAAGGACATTCACCTCATCATCACAATATAACTGTCAAAATCAGGAAGCTGACCTGGTACCTGAGTGCCAGCAATTCCTCACATGCCAATCAACTTTTGCCAGTTGTCCCAAAGACATCCTCTATAGTAAAAAGATCCAGTTCAGAATCTTGCATTTAGTTGTCATGTGTCCTCATCCTTCTTGGTCTGGGACAGCTCCTCAGGCTTGCCTTGACTTTCAGGTCCTTGACATTATTGCAGACAGAGTATAGGTCACTTATTTTGTTGAACATCATCACTGTGTTTTCTGATGTTTCCTCACGACTTGCTTCAGCTTATTCATATTTGGCACAAACAGCAGAAATGATGCTGAGTTCTTGCTGCATCCCATCAGATACCATGTAATTTTGATTTCTCTCATTACTGACGACTGAAGCTTTGCTCACTTGCGGTGGTTTCTGCCAGGTTTCTCCACTGTAAGATTACTTTTTTTCCCTTTGTAATTAATAAATTTTTGATGAAGAGGTTGTTTGAGATCATGTAGATATCTTGTTCCTCTTCAAACTTTGAATTTATTTATTTGTATATTTTTATCTATATAAACTCATGGATTTCTACTTGACTCAATGGATGATCTGTAAAGAACATTATTTATTTTGATGCTTAAGCTGTCCAAGATCTGGCCAGTGGGTGTCCTCCTTCAAGTGGGCTTCTTTAGCTTTTTAATTTTATCCCCACCATTCTTTGAGCACTTTCTTATTTTTGGCAAACTAAGGTGCTCCTCCGGGAATCAGCTATGTATCTAAGGAGCCCTAGTTTCTTTTATGTGGAGAATGGTGTTTAGAAGCCAAAATCCTGGTCCTAGGTGTACTCATTGCTGTTGGGGTGTCATGGCTCCCAGGTTCTCTCAGCAGACACAAACATATAGGCATACATTCACACACATTTATATTTAATATACATTATAAAATCAGATTTGATTAACTTTTAACAGTTGCCATAATGGAATAAATTTTTAAAGTAATTTTTAGTGATTTCTCTATATCTCTCTATGTACAAGTTTGGCATCCACCCAAGGTGAGATAGGAGCCAAGGTCGGGGTGGGGGAATGGTGGAATATCAGAGTTCACAATAATACCTCAAATTCTCATCACACACCACAGGATATATTCTGATTTTTCTCCTTTTCCATTCTTGTAACCTTTTTATGACACTGAGAAACTTTATTCCCATCTGTTATCTATAACATATGTAGTCGTTTAATCAATACCTTCAATATAATCAATCTCCTGTCATTGTCATTATCCTAGAGACCACACCCCTACCCCAGTATAGCTGTCATTTCATCCCTTTTGGGCTCTACCACCCACACTGGGTCACTCCCTTTCATGGATCTTCCTCAGTAGCTTCAAGCTGTGGAATCCCATGCTGGGCTGACCCCACTCCTTAGATGTCCTCCTTGTCCCTTTGGGCTCTGACACCCCATATGGGCCACTTACTCTTCCACATGCCCCCTTCATTCTGCTTGGACTCTGCCACTCACACTGTGCCCTATTTGTCCTGTTCAGGCTTCAACACCCCACTTTGCCTCCCATGCCCACCTGGCTCCTGTCCTACTTTTCATGGATGCCAACCTTGCTTGGTTCTACTTAAATGCTTTTCGTCTAAACTGTTTAGGAAGGGCCAGATGTGGTGGCTCACACCTGTTATCCCAGCACTCTAGGAGGCTGAGGCAGATGGATTGCCTGAGATCAGGAGTTTGAGACCAGCCTAAGCAAGAACAAGACCCCATCTCTACTAAAAACAGAAAAAATTAGCTGGGTGTTATGGTGGGCATTTGTAGTCCCATCTACTTGGGAAACTGAGGCAAGAGATTACTTAAGCCTAGGAGTTTGAGGTTGCTGTGAGCTATGATGCCACCACACACTACCCAGAGCAACAGAGTGGGACTCTGTCTCAAAAAAAAAATTAAAAAAAAGGAAGGAAAGAGAAAAGTGTGTGTGGGTTATTTTTGATATATGGAAGTTTTATGTTTTCGAGAGGGAGAATCTGTCTACCTTTTTCTTTATATTTTCTCAATTTAGTTCCATACTCAAGTCTTACACACTCATTTAGCTTGGGTCCCTCCAAAAACAGATCCTGTGACAGAGGCTTGCCTACAGAGTTTATGTTGGGATGTGATCCCAGGGAAGAGGAGTGGAGGCTGGGGAGAGTGAAACAGGGAAAGGGTGATGGCAACACAGCGAAATGAGAGCTCGGTCCTGCTGGGGTCCTACCCAGAACTTTGTAGAATGTACCTCAGAATTGAATCCCTAGCAGATAAAGAGGAGTTTTTAATCTCACAAGGGTCAATGGCTGCCCTAGGGGGTACAGACCCCTTGCACTCCCAGGTTTGAGCACACACCAGCATGGCAGAACTGGCTGCTTATTACAGGTGTCCCACAGACTGCAGCAGAGAAGCTGGAGCAGAGAGAGAGGAGATGTGGCATCTGTGAGCTGGCAGGCCACTCCTTACGCACTGTTTGCCACAGCAAAACCTGGAGCAAAGTGGGGAGCTGAGAGAATGTCACACAGAACATAAGAGATGTCTGGACATCAAATACTTTAATTTTTAAATTTTAATATTTAATCTATCTGGAATTTGTTTTAAAGTATGGTGTGATGTAGGGATAGAGTTTTAATGTGTTCCTTGGTGGGTTGGCCAGTTATCTTCAAACCGTAATTCACTAAATAGTCCATATTTTTTCACAATGATATGAAATTCCATTTTAATAGTATGAAGTTTGATTCATTGTACTCTTAGTGAATCCCAAACAAACAAAAAGTACGAGGTCTGACAATTAAGTTCATGAACGCATCCTAGAAAAGGTACTACACATCTCATTGCTGAACATCACTGTGATCACCTTTAATGTGCTTGCTGTGGGAAGCTGTGCACTGGCACCATCTCCTAGTCAGTCCACCCTTCAAAGCAATTTTGGAACACTTTTTATAGAATGGACATCGGAGCTGTTGTCTTATTACTCTTGATGTCCGGATGTCATCAAAATGACATCCGGACATCAATGAGATGTTGAAAGCCATCAGCAGGGTCCAAGGTGGGGAGACCTCAAGTGTGGGGAGGGCAGGTCTGCCGGGGAGGAGGACTTGCTGTGAGCATCAGGAACTTTAGAACCAGCTCTCTATTTAAAGACTCTCACAGAAGATTCCTCACTATTTTTTGCTCTAATATCTTATACTGCTCCCTCCCAGGAAGGTCTTTCTGCAGTCTCAGTAAAAATAATGTGTCAATTTAAACACACCAGAACCAGGGATTTCCCATTAGAAGCACAGACTTCAGAACTATTATAATTCCTGGACTTTCAATATTTCCTTTCTCTTCGTTGAAAGAAAAAAGTCACTGGGGGCCAGATCATATTAGTAGGGAGGAGATTTCCAAACATTTATTTGTTTAATGGATAAAAATTCCCTCATAGACAGTGCTGTGTGAGCTGGTGCATTGTTGTGATGCAAGAGACACACACCTTTCTCATATCAAGATTTTCACTTAAGATTTTCTGAACTGTTTCTTTATCAGTGTTTATGTGGTATGCCATGTTTCTCACAATCAGTGATTTTGATGCATAATTCTATGAATTTCTGCAATGTTTTCGTCAGTTCTGCTTATTACTGGCAGCCCTTACCTCTCTTCACCAGTGACACTTTCTCTGCTCACAGAAAAATATTTAACTCATTTGTACACTGCCATTTTCTTCATAGCATGATCCCTATAAATGTGGATTAATGCGTCCCTAATTTCACTTCCACTCCTGACAAATTTAATGAGAAATTTAATGTTTGTTTGTTGTTTTAATCCAAGGTTCAACATTCTTGCAAGAGCGCTCAAAAACAATAATGAACTCCACTAGGCAAGACAACTGCCACATGTTGACATGAACATAGTTGTGAGACACTGAAATACAGAGGTTATGAAACTTTATGAGTTGTTTGTACTGAGTGCTGCCAATGTAAGTGCACAGTGGCAAGTTCATGAACTTAATTGTCATATCTTGTAGTATGTGTATTAAAGTTTCAAATATGTTGGGTCTGCCTCATTGCTCTGTTTGCTAATTTCCTTACTGGTACCACAATGTTTTAATTATTGTAGCTTTAGAATGCATTTCATTACCCATAGAGCAAATATCTCTTCAATGATTTTTTAAATTTAGAAATATACTAGTGAGCAATAGGACTTAATTTTTCTAAGTGACCTTGGAATTGTTATTGTGTTTCAAATCTTCATCTGCCCCAGGGAAAGACCCTGAGCTGGTACATTCTTCAGCTGCGTAGCAAACTCCTTTTTCACAGATGGCTAAAAGACATAAAAGCAGAAGATAAAAAGACACAGAGGTTGTTTTCCCATTCACTATGCTACCTGCCTTTTAACTTTACCTTCACAGAAGTCCTGCAACTTTAGGGATGGGTGGTCATTCTGTAGATCACAAGTTCAAGGCGTAGGAAGGTTTTTTTCTAAAGTCACACAAAAATATGGGAAACAGGATTGAAATACAGGTTTGTATTCATAAGCCTCTTTAGAAAGAATGACAGTCCTGTGAGAGTCTTTAAATAGAGAGCTGGTTCTAAAGTTCCTGATGCTCACAGCAAGTCCTCCTCCCCGGCAGACCTGCCCTCCCCACACTTGAGGTCTCCCCACCTTGGACCCTTCTGATGGCTGGCATTCTTATCTCTGTGGAGCTGCTGGCCACTGGCTTGCCAAAACTTCAGCTCCTTCCCCACTCCTTGTCCCAGTTCCTCTGAGACTTGTGGTTAGCTCTGTGGTTATGACCGAGTTGATCCTTCTATCCTCCCTGTGGGGACCCTTCCCAGCCTGGCCCATCTCAGTTCCGCAAAAGCATGGTGGGAACCAAGTTATACAAAGAGACAAGAGGTAGGTTCCTTGGTTGAAGTTGTTCCTGCTCTCCCTAAGGCACTGTTCTTTTTTTGTAAATATCAACTATTAGAAAGAAGCTGATGGTACTTGTTTCTTGGTGTCGAGAAGAAAACATAACTGAATGCCTCTTCAGACACTTTCTGAATGCCAGACACTTCATAGGTCACCTCATTTAATCTTCACGGCAATCCTATAGGAAGAGCTGCTTCTTTTTGCTTTATAGAGAAGAAAACAGAGGCCAGAGGGCTTGTTAAGTAATGCAGAATGTTAACGGTGAAGCCTGGGCAAAAGCCCAGGTCTGCCCAACTCCAAGTCCAACTCCACAAACATGATGTTAATATCCTACTGCGTTCCCTAAACAACAAATGCTGATGTGGGTGTGGAGAGGAAGGAACACTTACACACTGTTGGTGGGACTGCAAACTAGTACAACCTCTATAGAAAGAAGTATGGAGATTCCTCAAAGAACTAAAAGTAGACCTACCATTTGATCCAGCCATCTCACTAGTGTGTATTTACCCAAAGATAACAAAAGACATTTTATTAAAAAGACACCTGCACTCAAATGTTTACAGCAGTACAATTCACAATGGCAAAGATGTGGAAACCCAAGTGCCCATTAATACATGAGTGGGTTAATAAAATGTGGTACATATATACCATGGAGTTCTATTCAGCCATAAAGACAATGGTGAACTAATACCTCTTGTCTTAACCTGGATGGGCCTGGAGACCATTCTTCCAAGTGAAGTATCACAAGAATGGAAAAACCACCTGTAGTCACTGTTAAATGGGAACGAATCGATTGACATTTACATGTACATATAGAAATAGCATTCATCGGAATTCACGCAGGTTGGAGGGGTGAGGGGGGATGGGTAAATTCCCATCCAGTGGGTACAATGCACACTGTGCGGGTGATGGGCACATTTATGTCATTACTTTGACTCAAACTATGCAAAAGCAATTTATGTAACCAAACATTTGTATCCCTGTAATATTCTGCCAGGCACCCTACTTTGGGTCTATAGCTGCCTTCCTATTTCCAAAGCTTTGAGAAGATCAGATTTGGGAACCTTTTTTGGGGGGGGATAGGTCTATATTTTTCTTAGAGCCATTCTTCCCATTAAGCACCTCATATTTAGGTTTTGGAGTCTGATCTATTGATCTACCGAGCTGAGTATATTTGGAAAGCTATTGACCAGTGGCCATAGGAAGACTGTGTAAGATTGAGACCTATCCGTCAGACTAGTCAGGTCTTATGTATTTGCTACCTTCATCTTTGCCAGGCTCAGGAAAAGGAGGGTTTGGTTTTGCAAATGAAAGCTGAGGGCTTCTGCCAGCTTGCTAACTGCCTTGCCCCATTCAGATGCGAAGAACTCACAGAACGTCGCTCCCCAGCTGCTGGCCCCACGGTTCTGAGCGTCTGAATAGAAAACCACTCATTTCCCTTCGCAAGAAAGGCGCCCAAAGCAGATATTTCAATATATTCCAATTTAGCCGAGGGAAGCCAGAACATGGCTGTTGTTGCCAAGGAAACCACCTCCTTCCTCCCGTGTGCTGTGCATATGTGTATCACTTCATCTCTCTGCTCTCCAAGGTAATATCATAGCTCCGTGCTTAGGGAAGGGTTTTTAAAAAGGCATATAAAACCTCTTAGCATCAAGGAGATTCATTAAATGATCTCACTCCAGAGAAGCTTAAATTATTCTTTTTAGATCCTTTTATGCCGAAGATGGGAAAATGGCTGAGTCAGTGCTATCTCTTGTAGCCCAGCTTGGTGTCTTCGTGGAAACAGTTTTTCAGAAATAAACAAATCAGGGTTTGGAAGCTTAGACAGGGCGCGTGTGCATGTAATAATAACAAGGCCGTCATGTAGCTGTAATGTCATGGTCTAATCCCTCCGAGCCGATCTGCCAAGACCACCTTGATCCACAGGCCTCCTGGGTGCGAGGCCACATTTCACAGGGCAGTATTCAAAGCAGAGACAAGAGAGGGTCGCTGTTGCAAGGCCACCTATCAAAAGATCCCTTGTTGGGGAACTGCGTGGCGATTCCTGCTGCCCCATCTATTCTCGGACAGAGACTGGGGGTTTTTGCCCTGCCCCAGTGTTGTTCTCAGTTCATCTCTCTCTCCTCCCGTCATTGCCACCACTCTCTTCATCTCTACCTGCCTTGATTCTGTAGATTGTAGTCAACCAGATGGCCCCACACTCACAACCCAGGAGGTGACTGGACTCCATGTTTGGTAGTATTGGGGAGCTCTGTGTGTTGCCCTCACCTTGCACCTTCTTCCTCTCAGCCCTTTCTGGCTTCTGCTGCTCAGACCCCCCCCTGTTCATTGGATGCACAGATTAAATTTGGCATCCCTCTTTCAATTAGTGACACTAGTTAAGGATATTGATTCTCTACTGGGGGCAATTTTGCCCGCCCCAGGGGACATTTTTGGTTGTAATGCCTGGGAGTATCACTGCCATCTAATGGGTAGACACCACACATGCTGCTAAAGGTCTTACAACGCACAGGACAGGCTCCTAAAAACAAAAATTACCCAGCTCCAAATGCCAGTAGGCTGAGGCCGACACACCCTGTGGCTTGTACCTGTTCCCTCTGTTCATTCGTTTAATAAGTGTTTACTGAGTAGCTACTATACACTGGGCTCTAAGCCAGCATCTGGGGACTTGAAGAAGACAGACATGGTTCTGCCCACTTTTTAATTGAGAGCCAACATGGGGACGGACATTAAACAAATAATTATACAGGCAAATTATTTAATTACAGCTGGAATCCAGATCCCGCTTGGACCTCCTGCCCCTGTTCCAAAGTCTGCCTGGTGCCCCACCCCTCCTGGCCCTGGCTCCTGGAGGTGTGGACATCCATAATGTGGCTTCAGGGCTAGTTGTGGTGGCCTCTGGCTTCCTTCCTCGACTATCCCCCTAGTTTACCTGCTCTGCTGCTGATCTCTGCAGAGAAGTAGTCGGAAGTGGTAAGACTGGGTCATCTGCTGAAGACCCAGGCCCTGTCCCGCCTCTCCTGGACGGCATCTGGGACGGCAAACAAAAGGCTGCTTAGAGCTCAGGCCTCTGCTTTCTTTCTTTCCTCTACCAGTCCCTACCTCCCTGCCTTTTTCTGACCAGCCCTCTTCTCTGATAGCTTTATTTTTATGAAGTTCTTTGGGGTTAGAAGAATGGACTTTAGAACCAGACGCCTCAGGTTTGAATCCCATCTCTACCACTTTCCAGCCATGTGAACTTGGACAAGCTTCTCAATCTTCTTATGCCTCAGTTTCTTTTTCTGTAAAGTGGGCATAGTAGTGTCTATCTAGCACAGTTATTGTGAGGGTTTAACATTATTACGCATGGAGTTCTAAGTTCACAGAAAGCGCCACTTACATTTTTCTAGCATTATTACTGCTAGTAAGTAGAACGTTCATAGTTGACCACCTCTCTCCACTGACCACCTCCTTAAGTTGACCTAATTTTCACTGGGCAGGTACCACATGTACATATCAGCTCAGTAGACCTAGTTGCTTATGTTGATCACCTCTGTATGCTGACCAGCTTGTAACAGTCCCCTGGGTGGTCACTTATAAAGGTTCTACTGTATTATATTCTACTGGGGTGTTGGTTTCATCATACAACAAGGTAGGAACTTCAGTCCCTGCCTCTCAGGGCTTTTTTTTCTTCCATGGAACTTGGCCACACTTGCAGAGCTGTACACTTCCTTCCAAGTGCTGGCTGCTGAGCAGTTAATAGGTATTGCCTGGGCATTTTGAAGTTGTAGGAGGAAGATGACAATGGCTGTGAAAGTGGAAGGTTGTCGTGGAAATTTACCTGTTCCAGGTCATTGCAACCTGGGCTCTGGGCTGGCATTGCTCGGATGTGCCCGTTGCTGGCCTTGGCTTCACCATTTGTCAGGGCAAGCTGGACTGGATTAGACATCTTTCTTCCCCGCCACTGTAATGCCACAGCATCCTGTGTGAAATGTCCAGTGTGAAGGGCAACTCAGGCTCTTCCTGTCTCCTGGGCAACTGACGGTGGCATGAGATACTGGGTGCTGAATAGCATTGGTGACAATTTCTTACTGCATGGCCACTATGTGCATGGCAGTGAGGAGGGTGAGTGGAGGGAAACTGAGTTATTCGGTGACTGGGCTGACATGTGTGTGTCATCTCATGCTGTGAGGACCACCTAGCATCCCGCCTCATGAACAAGGAAGCCCGAGTTTAAGAGACATTATGTCACCTCCTTACAGGCTCACAGTCTCACAACCAGAAAGTGACAGCTCCAGGACTGGTAGCCATGATTTTCCTGCCTTTAAAGCTCATTCCATGTCCTTGTATGTTATCTTAGTCTGTTTGTGCTGCTACAACAAAACAACATAGACTGGGTGGCCAGGAAATAACAGAAATTTACTTGGAAGGCCAAGATCAAGGCTCCAACAGATTCAGTGTCCAGTGAGGGCCTACTTCCTGGACACTGCACCTTCTTGCTGCGTTCTTACATGGTGGAAGGTGTCCCTCTAGGGCCTCTTTTATAAGGTGCTAACTCCATTCATGCGGGCCCCATCCCCATAGTCTAATTATTTCCCTAAGGCCCTTCTTCATTCCATTACTTTGGGGATTAGCATTCCAGTATGTGACTGCTGGGGGTACCACAAACGTTTGAAACCATAGCATATGTGTAGTTGCCCCAGCCCACTGGGGAAACTGCAGAGCATCCAAGAATTGCCGGAATGAGTTGCCTCATGTGGTTACCCTGGGTTCAGCACAGGTGCTTTGCCAGCTGGCTGGCACCTATCCTGTCTCTGTCCAGGTGGGTTGGGGGTGGGCCTGAGTTAGGTGCTGGGTCACGGATTCCATGGGGCTCTGGGGCTTGCCAGCTGCCGCAGGGCCAGAGTTTCTGTGCCCAGAAGGCACCTCCTGGGGAGTCAGTAAGTAGTGTCAGGGCCAGAACTCACACTGCCAGTTCCTTCTGCTCTTGCCTTTTCCTCCCCTACCTACCTGCTAATCTCACTCTCACACACAAGGCCTCCCCTTTCTTTCCCTGTTTCCCCTCCTCAATCCCTTCCCCAGCTTTTGTACTTTATGATGCAGTGATTTGGGTGAGGAAACTCATTAAAGTCATTATTCCGTGCACAGAAATGTGTCTTTCATCCCATTCATATTTAATGTTCCTCCCACTTGATCTTTTGACGCTTTTTAATTCCTGATATTACATGACATACACACACAGCTCTCGTTGGGGATCGTCTTTCTATAGAGTTGTCATTATTGCTCTCTGTGTGAGGAGGGCTCCTTGTTATGTATTTATTAATTTCTTAAATGATTCCTGTATTTCGGGATTGATGCTGTCTGATGCTACTGCTTTTAAGTGATCGCAGGGAGTGAGTGACATTGGGATAGTAGGAGATGTGGGGACAGGGTGAAGGTCTGGATTCTTATCCTGAATGTTACGTTTTCCCTCCTGAGGGTGTCCAGGTGTCCATCTGCGAAGTGGGCAGCTTCATGTCCTATGTCCTAGTCCAATCCCTGTGTTTGGCATCAATTGGGCTTTTGTGTAAGCAGCAGAGTTTACTGTCTAATTTACTGTATAAAGAAAATCTGGGGCAGAGATATGGTTACCCACAGATTCGCAGCAAAGGCTGAAGAACTGGCTTCCAGAGGGGCAGACCAGGGCAGCCGCAGGGACCTGGGAGTCGGCTCTCTTCAGGGTCTGTGGTGGTAGAAGAGACCTAGTTGGCTTCAATGGCTCTCTTCTCAGGGAGAAGAACATAGGATTGGCTCAGCTTAAGGAGAGGGCAGGGTGTTTTCACTAAGAATTGTAGTATTATAAGATTTTATCCAATGAGGGCCAAGGTTTCCGAAGCAAGAGGTTGTTACAAGGAGGACAATGGATTCTGAGTAGATGAAACAACAGATGCCCTCCACACATTCCAAACAATGGGAGGTTCCAAGACCACTGGACAAAGAGTGAGGGTAAGAAGCAGGTTCTTTCACCTCAGCCCTTGGCAGCCTTGCCCTTCTCTCAGCTCTTAAGCCCATTCTACCTCATCTACCAGATTCACTTTTCATGTGAAATGGTCGTATCTCCCTGACTGGGGCCTAGAAGGACAGTTCATCACACTGTGTAGTCTAGAGCCACCTTTAGGCAACTGTTAGAAATACACATCCCTGGGCCCATCTTTGGAAATTCTGATCTGACAAGTCATGTGGGTCCCAGGCACCGGTATTCTCAATGGGCTTCTTGAGAGTTTGGAGTAGAGCCAAGTTGGAGTACTACCATCTTAGAGTTACACTGATGGCTAAAGCTGGGAGGGAATGTCTCCTCTCTGAAATTAGAGACAGCAACTAGACCCAGGGCCAGCAGGCCCAATCCTGCCTGATGATTGTTTGTGTAAATAAAGCTTTATTAGAACACAGCCACATCCATCATTTACTTGTTGCCTATGACTACTTCCCTGGTGTCATGGCAGAAATCATATGGGCTGGAATTGCAGAAATATTTACTGTCTGACAATTTCCAGAGAAAGTTTGCCTCCCCCTGAGTTAGAAGGCAAACTCTGAGGCCCAGACAGGTGTCTTATGGGAGGCTGAGGCAAGAGGATCACTTGAGCCCAAGAGTTTGAGGTTGCTGTGAGTTATGACATCACGGCTCTCTGCTGAGGGCAACAAAGTGAGACTGTCTCAAACATAAACAAATAAATAAAAATAAATAGAAAAAAATTTAGAGTCAGCCTCTCTCACTCTTTGTCTCAACACTTCCCCGGGGCAGGACAGGTTTTGTGAAGGGGGCCCAAGCTGACCCTTTATGGGAAGTCAGAACTGTCCCAGGAGTAACCCAGCTTTTCCTAGCTGTCAGTATTTCTCTTCATCCTGTGCTCTGCTATTAATGAGCCAGGAGGGGACTTGATTAAAAGTCCAGGTGTGAAATCTGAGACATTTGGTTCCCTGATGTGCAGCAGTGAGATCTCAGAACAGTTTTCTGTTCTCATCATTCTCAAAGGGCTACACCCATGACATGGCCTCATTTCTCCAGCTTTCCTCAAAGTCTCCCTTGCCCTGTAATTGTCTCTTTCTTCTCTACAGAGCTGCTTTATCACAAACCCTCTTTCTCCATCACCCAAGACAACGCTCACCTATGCATCTTTTTGGTCCTGACCTTGTCCTGGCTGGCTCAACTCTTTCTTGCTCAGGACTAAGGCCTCTGGGAGTGCCTCCCTCCTATCTCTCTCTTCTTCCCTATCAAACACCCCACCCAAAGAATCCTTTGGGTGTCTTCTGCTGAGGAGTGCAGTCTATAGCTGCCAGCAGAGCAGCTTCAGCTGTAAAGAGGGGAATGGGTTCCTATAGTATGGCCCTTGGCCCAGAGGGTCTCTGACCCTCACTGCTCTCCCTTAAAACCCAGACAGGCCTGTTACAATACATCTATTGCCTGCCCCATATTCACCTCCTTTTTCTGGCAGCAGAACGTTAATTTTCTTTGAGAATCAACTCCACCCTCACTCTGAGTCCATGTGGATTGACTAGGGTAACTCCAGGGTGGGCCTGTGACCTGGGCCTGGCCCATCAGTGCATCAGCCTCTCCTTGGCCATGGACAAAGTTAGTGCATGCTCGGACATGTATGGGGTTGTACATGTATGAAGTCTCTTTGGACTTAGGTTTGGGATGCTGTCAAACTGTCTACCAGGTGGGAGAGTGTGGCTGGGAGTGAATGCAGTACAGAGGAACACAGAGTCAAGAGACATCCTGGGACAGAGGATCTAAGAGGGAGAGAGCAAACCAGGAGGTGCAGCTTGATCCTCTGGATCCAGCTGTACCTGAAGCCAGGGACCTATGTGTAGACTTTTCTGGCATATGAAATCTCACGTTCTCTTACTGGATTAAGCTAGTTTGAGCTGCAACTGAGAGAGTCTTGATTGATAGTTTGCTTGATGCTGGCAAGGTAAGCCCCTCCACAGGTGTGCCTGAGCCACCGTTGCCTTAGTCAGCTGTGAGCTCCTCATTATCCTGTAAGGACAACCCAGATGAGTTCTCATCTGAAGCAGGTTCACACTATTTATAAACTGACAGGGTTAGCCATAGGCCTGCTATGCTCTGAAAGCTTTGTCAGAACAGGCACACATCATTTGTGCCCCGTTCATGCTTCTCCGGTAGCCCCAACATGGGCCTTGGTAAGTGTGTTTTTGTCAGGCTCATGCAGCCGTCCTCACCATTCACACTCACCAGCACATTCTCCTGCTATCCAGTCTTATTAGCTTCATTCTACCCGCCGAATCTCCAAGCTAGAAGCATCCCTCCTAATGATCTCACAGGTTTTCCATTTCCATTTTGCTCAGACCTTGACCTTCCCCAGGAGGAAACCATATGACCTTGGATCTGACGCCTAACCTGGTTGGCCTTAGTTCCCACACCTATGAAATGGGGATGAGGCAGTGTACTCAAAATGTGGTGTCCGTAAGGGCTTAGATGTGAGGGGAATACATGGGTCATTATGAACATATTATGCCACACAAAAATCAAGGGAGGTAAAATACACACAGTTGGAAACAAATGAAACTCTCGCAGTAACACCGAGAAGCTGAGTAAGTTGAAACTTGCATGGGTGAATCAGAAAGGACACTGTCAACTGTGTTTCTTAGAAGCGAAATAATGGACCTTAACACAGTCTGTCTCAAAACTTTCACAGTGAACTACATCTGCTGGCCCTCTGACATAGTTCAACTATGACATTACCCATAAAAAGGAGCAAAGTGAAGACATGAGCTTCAAGAGGCTGTGGCCAGGAAAGCTTAGATGTCACTTGCTGAATGTATATGAAGGCTGCACCCACTGGAAGGTGATTTTGCTGGCTAGTGGAGTCAAGGAAATGACGTGACCCAGAGGTGCACTTTGGCCTTGGAAGGAGGGGCTGGGCCTCTGGCCCACCTGGTGGTCTCTGTATGTGATGGCTCCCAGTGATGCTCAATGCTTTGAGCTTTGGCTTCCTATATTTGCTAACCACCGGGGAGGGCCTGTGCTGGTCAGACAGCAGAACTGCTTGCAAATGAGTGAGCTGGCATTTGGGGTTTGTTCATCGTCTTGTGAGCTGTGAGTCAGCATCCTGGTGCCTGTCAAGTCTGGTCACTGATGACTCTGCGTTTCTGGTTTGCAGAGTCATCTTCTGGATTCCTGGCCAGACCCTGACCCTGGGTTCTCAAGGTCAGGAGTGTATCGGTGGTATCCATGGGCCCTACCTCAGAGATTCTGATTGATGAGGTTGAGTGGGGCTGGGCCCTTCTACTAAACAGCCCCTTGGTGGGGGTTTGGGGGTGGTGACGCACAAGCCAGGCTGAGATGCACACTGCCTCGGCACTGGCACCCTAACCCCCGGGCTGCTGTGGTTCCCTTGCATGGGGTGCTGCCGTTTGGATTTGGTGTTCACTGGTGTAATTTACACAGAGCCGGTTTAAATTCTCCCAAGACCCCTGCAGGCTTTGATGAAATTAAACACTTGACACTAAACTGTAGAGAAGGAAAAATGGCCTCTTTATTTGGAAATTGGGAACAAAGGAAACAACCCTGCCAGCAGCCGTTCCTCCTCCAAATCTTTCACTTCTGGATCTGTAGTTGGGTTTTGTACCAGGCAAAGCCCTCAGGATGGGTGTGACTTGGGGTACATGTAATTGTCAGGACCTTCTGTGAGCCAGAGTTTGGCTGGGATGACCTTGCTGCCGGTACCTGGCTTTTTCTATGGGGGAGGATCAGAGTTGGCTCTGGAGGGATTTCTGAGTGATTAAAGCTAAGCACAGAAGCAGCGTCCTCACTCCTGTGCACTGAGGTCGGAGGTATGTCCCTCCCAGGTCTCTCTCCCAAGACTGCTGGATCAGGAGTGGGTTTCATTCAGCTGGTCCCTCTGAAAAGACACGTGGAGAAGTAAAGGTCTGTTCACTATGGGCTCTGCTACTTTGTGTGACTGAGAAGGGCACAAGTATGGTGATGATAGAAAGCAGAACATCTCTCTGGCTGGGCTCTGCTGACCTGGACAAAATCATCTCTAATCCAGAATGCATCCAGGGCCAAAGCATGCTTGCTGCTGACACCACGGGCAGCGTTAGCATGGCTTTGCTTCTGTTGCTCTTTCCCTCCCCCTCCACACCTTTGCTGTCACCTCCACCTCACTCACTCTTTGCAGTTAAGCTCTCTTCTTGCTGTGCAGAGAAAACAGAAGACATCAGATGGGTACACCAGCCTCTTGCTACTAAAACTAGTGATGTGAAGACATTGTCCACCACCTTTTCCTCATTTCATAGGTCTCTGCCTGACTAAGGCTAATGGCATCACCATCACTTGCTCCTGCCCTGAGTGTCTCACTGTAGAGATTTTCCCTGTTCACTGCTCTATCTTCTAAACCACTCCCATCAGGATTTAGGTATGTTTGCATTTTGTCCACATTAACAGTGGAGTTTTCCTCCCACTTCCTCTGCACCCTCCTTCTACCTTCTGCCTTGTGGCTCTCCTCCCTATTCAAGGTCAAACATACTGAGAGAATGGGCTGCCTTCTCTTCCCACCACTCCTCAATCCATTTCAGCAGGGCTTCTGCTCATACTTTCCCCAGATTGCTCTGACCACGTCAACAGTGGCCCCCTGTTGCCACACCCAAGGGACACTTCTCAGTCCTTACTTTACTCAAATTTGCAGAAACATGTTGACACACTCAATCTCTTCCATTGGTTTTTATGATGCTGAATCATCTTGCTTTTCTTATTCCTCCTCTTCCTTTTCCATCTGGTAATATTCTCCCTCTGCCCGTTCCTTACCTTAGGGATTTCCAAACTTTGAGGTATCTAATCATCATCCAGGGTGCATGTTAAAATGTAGATCAGATCTCAGGCCTCATTCTTCATACAGGTGCAGGCTGGCTGACCTTGACTGCTTGTTATCAGTGGTTCTCAACCTTCCTAATGCCGCGATGTATTTTCATTGTTACAAAGGAGTCACGACCCACAGCTTGAGAACTGCTGGCTTATATGATAGTAGAATGTGAGAAGAGAGAAACAGATTAAAGATGGAATTTAGAATCCAAAGAGAAGTGGCTCAGCTCCTGTGGCTCAACGGGCTAAGGCGCCAGCCACGTACACCTGAGTTGGCAGGTTCAAATCCAGCCCGGGCCTGCCAAACAATGATGGCTGCAAACAAAAAATGGCCGGGCGTTGTGGCGGGCGCCTGTAGTCCCAGCTACTTGGGAGGCAGAGGCAGGAGACTCGTTTGAGCCCAGGAATTGGAGGTTGCTGTGAGCTGTGATGCCACTCTACCCAGGGTGACAGCTTGAGGCTATTTATCAAAAAAAAAAAAAAAAAAGTTTAGAATCCAAAGAGAAGCACAACTTAAAGAGCTTCTGGAAAGTTCTCAGTTTATAACAACTGAGAGGACACCTAGGGTGTGGCCAAGCCACAGTTTGAGAAGATAAGTTGGAAAGAAGGAAATCAGAGCTATTCTTGCCGATATAGGGAAAAGGACCCTAAAGGTATTTCAGGGATCTCCCTGGGTGTTGCTCCCATCACTGGCCCAGAGTGTCAGGGCCTTGAGGGTAGAACAATTTCAAGGGAGGGGCCCTTATGGGACCTCAAGTTTCTGCTTCATGTGTGCTGGAACAGCACTCCTTGGCCAGTTGTGGGTCAAGTGGGGCCAGGTGTAGCTTAAGCTACCACTTTAGAGGGCAATGCTTGGGGCATCCACCTGATGTCAACTCTGCCCATGTGCAAAATGAAGGAGCCCTGGAGACACAGGTCCTTTCACCTAGATTTCAGAGGAGTGTTCAGAGCTTCAGGGCCCAGGTGGAGAATTCCCACAGGGTGGGCTGCTACAGAGAGCCACTATAAGGGCAATGCCCAGCTGCGGAGATGGAACTACTCCCTAGACCTCATTGTGGCAGAGCCACCAGCATGTAACTCCAGTCTGGGAGACCCCGGGGAGCTGCTGCATGGAGGTGGGGCTGCTGGGGGCTTCCAGGAGCCTCTGGGGCCCAATCCCTGGCTGAGTGTGGATGTACAGTCAAAGTTCATTATTCCCAAGCCTCATGATTTAATGTTGTTTGTCTTGTTGAGTTTTGGACTTACTGTTGCTCCCTTTTGAAATGGGAATGTCTATCCTATGTCTGTCCCATCTTTGTATTTTGGAAAAACATAACTTATTTAATTTCATAGGCTCACAGCTAAGAGAAATTTGCCTCAGGATAAATCACATCTTTGAGTCTCACCCATATCTGATATAGATATTTAGATGAAACTTTAGACTTTTCTTAGACTTTTGAGTTGATGCTGGAAAGAGTTAAGACTTACTTTGGGGGGCTATTGGGATGGGATGAATATATTAGCAGGTGAGAAGGTCATGAATTTGGGGGGTCAGGGGCTGAATGTAAAAGGTATATGTTGGGACCTAGAAACCCTATGTAATAGTATTAAGAGGTGGGCCTTTAGGAGGTGATTAAATCATGAAGGCTTCACTGTCGTGAATAGGACCTGCACCCTTATAAAAGGGCTTGAGGGAACTACCTAGGAATCTCCTGCCTTTTGTCCTTCTGCCATGTGAGGACACAGCAGCAAGGCTCCATCCTGGAAGCAGAGAGCACTCACCAGACGCCGGATTTGCCACGACCTCCATAACTTGTTGCAGGAAGATGGGGCCCAGTGGAGAGAATGAGCAACCAAACACTGTGTTTTAAAAGAGGAAGGGCTTTATTTCAGCTGGTGGAGCAACAGCACAGCAGACTTCAAAATGGCCACACTCCCCGACTGGTTCTGTCTTCTCCTTTTTTCCAACCCTAACTCTTTTTTTCTAACCCCACCACTTCCCACACAGTGACCCAGGGAGAGCTCCACTCTTCACTCGCCTCCATTCAGGCCTCCTGTAATGTCCAGTTGCTCGATTTGGACAAAATACACACCTCAGCTTGGCATATAAACATTCCGTGGCTCCTCTTCCTTCTCCAGGTACTTACCCTTCAGCCAGATCAAGTAGCTGGTCCCCGAGCCTGGCTCAGCACCAAGGCTGGGCAGTTAGTTTAGTAAGTTTCTATCATTGAAATCAAATACAAAGGGTCAAGTTGTCGAATCAGGGTTATGAGAATCTGAGATCTTACCCAGTGTTACGCCTTACCCATAACTGCAGGGACACCCAGAACTGTGAGGCAAAGGTAGAGGTGAAGTCCAGATCTGCAGCATAGCTCCCCAGGACTTTCTAGCCACATCAGGCTTTGCCCTGGCCCAGATTTATCTCAAGAGGTCTCTATGTGACTCCCACGAGGTCTCCTTACTACAAAGGGAGCTATTTTGGTCATGACACAGCTCCATTTAATTGTCTGAGAGTTGCACGGCTTGCACGTTTTTCAGGGAGCCCTCCCCCATAAATCCGTAGGTTCCAGGTCTGTTTACTATGAGCAGTCCTGGGCAGATAGGGAACGTCTTGCTAAAAGCATTCCATAGATAAGAAGCTTCTGTTGGCCAACATCATTAGTGTGCTTGCCAGGGGCTCTGTCATCAGCAGGATTAGGAGGGGATTTGACAGGGTCATCTTTATGTCTTGCCAGCGGTGTCCCTCCTGCAGGTAGGGGATGGACTGCAGGCCTCATGCTAACCCTTTCCTGCCCAGTTCTGCTCTGCCCACCTCCCATATCCTGATGTTTTCCAGAGCTCTGTCCTTGGCCACGTTTTACTCCCCCCACGTGCATGGAGGGCCTCCTCCCCATTCCTGTAGCTCCTTTCTCCAGACACAGAGCCTCCCCAATCTATCTCTTTCACCCTTGAGCTTCAAACTCACACGTTTCTCTGCTGGTTACTGACTTAATGTCCTCCAGGTCCTCAAACATGCCCACAGGGTCCATCTTTCCTTCTCTGGCCCTGTCTCAGGACAATGGCATCCACCTCCTCCCTGTCCCCAGAAATGTGGAATTGTTCTGGTCCTATTACTTGTTAGCTTTTGGTCCTAAGGTAAGTCAGAGAGGGCCACTTCTCTGAGCCTCAGTTTCCATACATGTAAAATGGAGCTAATCGCCACATCTGCTTCATGAAGCTGTTGTAGGTCAGAATGAGATGATGTGGCCCAGTGCTTACTGCAGTGGCTGGCACACAAGAGGTGCTCGGTAATTATCAGAAGTACAATATTTTTGGTTCCTCTTCTCTGCATCCCCTGAGGCCACTCATTACCACATGTTCCAGGCTCTGCCTTCTTCTGCAGGGCCCCTTTTCCATTTCCACCATCCTCTCCTCACCTCTGCCTTCACCTGTGATGACAGCCGGGGAACTGGTCCCTTGATAGCCTTCTGTGTGGTGCCCTCTTCTCTGTAGCCAGAAAAATTCTTCTCCATCACACATCTGAGTAAGTCACTGCCTTTGAACACTCTACATTGCTCTTGGGAGAAATTCTGAACTCCTTAACGTGGCTTAGGAGGCTGGCTCTGACCTGACCGCTACCTGTCCTGCAGTTACCCACCTCAAATGCTGCCCCTTGGGTGCACTGAACTTTTAGTCCCTCTGACCATCAGGATTTGGCGGATGCCCTCCCCACTGGCTGGAAGATAGCTTTCCTCTCTGCCCTTCTCTCCCACCCTCCAGCCCTCTCCTGAGCTCTGCAGTGTTCTGTGTCCCCCATCAGAGCACTTTTCCAGCTGTGTAGCCATGCTAAATTGTGGGACTGTGAGCTTCAGAGGGGTGGAGGCCATGGCCGTTTGGCTCAGAGCTCTATCTCCAGTGCCTAGACAGTACCTAGCAGGGGGTAGGCCCCCAATATCCAAGGATTTGAGTCATTAAATGGGTGGGCAAGGTGAAAGCTCATGGGGAGCCAGAAGGAAGGCTTGAGTCTGGGGGTCTGGCTTGAGTAGCATTAAAATAGACAACATTAGGGGGGCCCCTTATGTGGGGTAATTGGCTTAATGAGCTCTTTGGAGTGGAAAGGGCCAGAGTTTGGCCATGGGCACTGGAATTCGGGGCCCCAGGATGAGCTCTATGACTCAGAAGTAGCATGGGAGATGAAGCCCCTTACCCCGCCCACTCCTCAGCTGCCCTCATGGACTCCCTGGGGCCGGGACACAGCACGTGCCCTGCCTCTGGGGGCAGACGTGGGTAGGTAGACCTTCAGGAGGCTTTTTTCCTCCAATGCTGGCTGTGCTGTGCATGAGACAGAAGTTTCCCCTAGATCTGCTGACACTGCAACAAGCTGGCTCTGTAACCCTGCGTCTGGAGGCTTCTGTCCTGCTTCACATGGTTTATTTCTGAGAACTTCTTCGGAGGATAGCTGGGTCTGGGGGTGAGTGGGTATTCCTACCAGCTGTTGGCAGGAAGCTTGCCTGCACTCTGAGGTTGTTAGTGAGGAGGTTTTAATAACCCCTGGGGAGCTGTGTGTGTGGGGGGGGGTTGTGGTACCTCTCCCTTTCTCAAAGCCCACCTCTGCCTTCTTCCTCTGATAAAGTGTGACTCAGGACCTTGATGAGCACCTAATCAGTTCTGTACTGAAGGATCTTGGGGGTGAGAGGAGGGGAAAAGGTAGAATCAGGCATTGTGCCTTGGCTCAGGCACCTGGGTCCCTAGACCCGCATGAGGGGTGACAAGGCATGCTCGAGCCACGTGCCAGGTGGAGGCTCCCTGCGTCTTTGGAGGGCCTCCTAAGTCAGTCCTCCCTGCAGAGCCGTGGGGTTTCTCTCCTCCCGCTCCTGTGTCTTGCAGATTCTGTTGTCATCTGCTGACTGTCCGTGGCTTTCCTCTCTGCGCATTTTCTGCCGGCTCTGCAGAGGGAGGGTCAGGTCTGCTCCGAGGAGGGATGAGGCAGGCTCACACTCCAGTCTGGGGCTGATTTCTTCTGAACCATCAGCAATCAAATCCGCCTCACCACCCTGAGAATTAATTTCTTCTCAAGCTTCCTTTCAGATAGGTGAGAAATCTGTGTGCCTCCTATTAACATAATTGTGACCCCGTTTCTTGTGAAATGACAGCCCTGCTCTGATTAAGAGCAGGGAGCATCCCATGTCTGTGCCCTGGACTGCGTGATGAGAGCTCCCTCACATTAACTGACAAATGAGCGGTCCCCCATCCACACCTTCTCTGCAATCCTCAAACAATGCCCACCTTTCATCCCAGCCACAGGATGGGGTCAGGAAGTTCTAGTTTAGCTCACCACAGCTAGTTAAGCACACACTTTACTTAGCAGCATTTAAAGTAAAGGGGGGAGCTATTGGTAAGCATGGCAGGAAGGGCAGTGGGCAATTCCCTTTCTTTTTTTGAAACAGTCTGTCACCCTGGGTAGAGTTCAGTGGTGTCAGCCTCGCTCACTGCAACCTCAAACTCTTGGGCTCAAGTGATCCTCCTGCCTCAGCCTCTCAAGTAGCTGGGACTTCAGGAGTCAACAACAATGCCTGGCTAATTTTTATATTTTTAGTAGAGAGGGAGGTCTCACTCTTGCTCAGACTGTTCTAGGACTCCTGAGCTCAAGTGATCCTCCTGCCTTGGCCTCCCAGAGTGCTGGGATTATAGGTGTGAGCCACTGTGCCCTGTCAAATCCCTTCCTTTTGACGACAGCAGAGAGCTGGGTAGTTAGACCTAATATTTGCTGATTTTAAACTATTGCTGAGGACAGGCTTAGAGCCTGTAAATTGGGGTCCCACTTCCAGTGTTGAGGAAAGGTCTAGGAAGTTCTCTAGAAAACTGAGATAAGAAGCCAGAACAGCAGTTGGATAAAGACCTTCCCCCCCCAAAACACAATACTGCAGAGTTTTCCTTCCTGGAGGCAGGGCGGTGGGTGACCTCAAAGCCCAGCCCTGGCCATGTGCCTAGTTGGAGGTCCATGGAAGGCCTCTAGGACTGGGGAGGGGCCATCGTGCATGTTTCTCTGCTCAGGCACTCTCTCACTCATCAAGTATCCAGCGAATACCTCCTATGAGGTAGAGCTCTGTGCACACTCAGCTCAGCCACTAATTCTTTTTTTTTGGCCGGGGCTGGGTTTGAACCCGCCACCTCTGGCATACTGGGCCAGCGCCCTACTCCTTTGAGCCACAGGCGCCTCCTAGACACTAATTCTTGTGTGATCTGCACGGATGGCTCCTCACCCTGGGACTGGCCATCCACCTTACCTACCCTGTCCTTCGCGGTGAGGATGAATGAGGCTGTATTCCTGACAGGGCAGGGACCTGCTGGACACAGTGTCACAGAGTGAGTTTGTTGCAGTGTCCGCAGCTCTTGGTGAAACTTCTGCCCATCCCCTCCCCTACTTTGTGTGCACGGCGTCGTTTGAGGCTTACAGAGGCACCAGCGCTGTTCAGACAGTGCCACTGTCCTTAAGTGCACACAGGCACAGTGAGGTAGCCAGTGTGTGTCCAGAAACACCCCTGCTGCAGAGGGGAAAGTGCCCTGCAGCCTGGGGACTCAGAAGAGTGAGAGGCCTGAACAGAAGCAGTTTCCTGGGAGGGTCCTGGGTTGAGCTGGTTGTGAGTGGGCACTTGCAGGGGAGAGAGGAAGGTCTTCGCAGGGGCAGACAACGCTTTGAGGATGCACAGAGGCACAGGGAAGAAAGCAAGCCGGCGTGGTGACATGCATGGGAGAGAACACTCTGGGCAGGACAGTGCTTCTGTGCAGGCACTGGCAAGGAGGGGGGTTTGGACCTTGATGACTTGATTTCCATGGACCCCTGACAGCACCTGGGGGACCCAGCCTTGGCTCTCCTACCTAGGGTGCAGGGCCTTGGGGTGCTCCTTTCTCTGCCTTGCTCTCCCGTCTGAGACCCTGTTCTTTTTTTTTTTTTTTTTTTGAGACAGTCTCAAGCTGTCACCCTGGATAGAGTGCTGTGGCATCACAGCTCACAGCAACCTCCAATTCCTGGGCTCAAGAGAGTCTCCTGCCTCCGCCTCCCAAGTAGCTGGGACTACAGGTGCCTGCCACAATGCCCGGCCATGTTTTGGTTGCAGCCGTCGTTGTTTGGCGGGCCCGGGCTGGATTTGAACCCGCCAGCTCAGGTGTGCGTGGCGGGAGCCCTAGCCCATTGAGCCACAAGCGCCGAGCCATGAGACCCTGTTCTTAACTTCTCTATGGTTTTACTTTTCCTTGGCTCTTAAGCAGAAGGGGCTCTGCACCCTCATGGGCCTAGAGTAGTCTTGCTTTCTGTGAGGCGGTAACCCACCCTGCAGCTCTCCTGTTCCCTCTCCCCGCCTGCTGCCCTCCACAGTGCTTTTCTCTGTCACTACATCACGTAGTTACCGCCTGGTTTTCTGCTCTCCACACCAGAATCTCATCCCTGGGAAGGCAGAGCAGTCACTGCTGGGTTTGCTAATGTAGCCCAGCCCTGAGAGTACCGCAGTGACCAGTAGCAGAATCAGCGAGAGAATGGGAGTCGGAGCTCCCGTCCCCAGGCAGATTCGTGCAGCAAGATGTCAAGCCGTGTGCCTAAGCCCACATCCACCTGAGCCCTTGCCATGCTCAAGGGTGGGTGCATTGCAGGATGCTTAACACTCTCAAGAAGATGACACAAGCAACCCTGAAGTTTTGGACTACTAGACAGCCTGGGTCTCACATGGAGTCTCTTGAAATAAGACTGAGAAAGAGTATGCGCTTTCCCCATGGTGTTGGTAGCATTAAGTCATCAATAACATTTCCTAAACTTTAGCAAGCAGCCAGACTGGCTTCTGTCCTGTCTCTGTCACTAAGATCCTGGTGGGACCAGAGACATTAAAAGCAGGGGGTCCCTTCTAGAATATGCAGGAGAACACCGGCGCTTATGAATGGATGTCCAGCGTGTCCAGCGGCCAGAGCCCATGGCCCCCCACCTTGTCTGCTCCATGCTTCACCTGTCACACCTGTACCCCCAAGGGCTGTGTTAGCGCCTGCCTGGTGTCCAGTCTCACGCTGGGCCCTGAGGTGGGCCCGGCTCTCTGCTGCCAGGAGCGCGTAGCTGGTTAGGGCAGGACGGGCCAGGGCCAGACAGAGTCTGGTAAAGGAAGAGACACGGCAGCAGGAGGTGCCGGGTCAGGGTGGGGACTCCTGAATGAATTCCAACGACTCAGGATTTGGAACAGGATTGTAAAGATTCCTGAGACTGTGAATGTGTTCACAAGGGAGGGGGAGGAGAGAATTCCAGGTAGAGAGAGGAGTAAGTGGAAAGGGGAAACCAGGGTGTGTGTGTGCATTTGTGACAGCATGTGTGCATGTGTGTGCACGTGTGAGTGCGTGTACGCATGTGTGAGCATGGGAGTATGCACCTATGCAGGTGTGAACTTCCAGGGATGAAGGCAGGAGGTGGGAGTAGAGGGAGCTGGTGAGCACCGGCTGTGAGCTTCCCTAAGCATGGCGGGAGGTCACTCACGGGTCTAGGTGAGGGCTGCTGTGATCAGATCTATTTCGGAACTGACATCCTGGCAGCAGTGTAAAGAACAGGTTAGGGGGGAGGCCAGAGGCAGGCATGTTAGCCGGGAGGGGGAAGGGCAAGCGCCCCAACAGGTTGTGGCACTGAGGACAGATGGGCAGAGGGGTCAGGAAACCTAGCTGGATCCCCTGGTATGCACCGGGGCATCTGAGGCACAAGCTAGTCCAGGAACTCTCTTCCCATTTGTCCTGCTCTAGGGGTGGCAGAGCAACCAGGGTGGGGCCTTGGAGGAGCTGTCACCTGGGGGCGGCATGGCTTGCACCCAAGTGGGTGGACGAGGAGATGGCTTTGGGTGTCCTGCTCTGGCCTGACCCAGGTTTGCTCTTGAGGACTTCTTCCTGGGCCCTCTGCCTTCCCCTTTCCCTTCCTGCTTCCCCCTCCCTCCCTGGAACATTTCCCCAGTCCTCTCTCTTCCCCTTTAGCAGAGATCTCGGGGTAAGCAGCTGGGGATGAGGAGCTGTGGAGTATGACCATTCAACCTGTCAAAGGTTGTTAGTCTGCGGTTCTAATCACCGGCCCTCCCTGAGTACCCTGCAGGTTCAGATGCCAGGCTCAACAGCTTGAGCTGAAGAAGCTCAGTGAGGCGCTCAAGCAGCACTGTGGACCCCCCCAGACCCTCTGGGTCATGCACCCAACACCTCAGGCCCAGGGTCTCTGCCTCAAAAGGGGGCGATCCGCCTGCCCCTTGCTGTTTTTCTCCAAATATGTAAGACCCATATGGGGTAGGGGTGTGATTGGCAACAAAGTGCACATTGCCACAGCAGCCCTGGTTTCAGGAGCCAAACAGCAGTTGTTGAGCACTGGCGTTTATCTACCTGTCAGATCCCTGGGTTGGGGAGGTGGCTCACCTCCAGTGTGGAGGTAGGAGCCCTGGGCCAGGGGACCTTCCTCTGAGCACCTGTTTTGGGTGCAGTGGGTGGGTGGACCAGGCAAGCTCACAGGCCCCGGCCGTTTTTTGGCTTTAGGTCTCTGCCACACATTGGAAGAAGAGTCGCCTTGAGCCACACGTGAGATACATTAACACTAACGAAAGCTGATTAGCAAAAAAACAAAACAAAAAAAAAAACCCATGTATACTCTTTGTGATATCTGACACCACCGATAACCAAAAAAGAAAAAGTCCTCACAAAATCATCGTACACAACTATGATTTAATTAAAAAAAATCATCATATGGCCCATGGGGCAGAGATGGGACACCTCTGCCAGTGTAAATCATGTCAAGGGGCTTGAGTTTTGTACTTACACTTCTAAGAGTCTATGCATGTTAAGCAGGTGCACCGAGATTGGGTGGACTTGAGCACCGGCCTTGCCAACGAACAGCTTCGTTACTTCAGGCAAGTGTTCCTTTAACCTCTCGAAGCTGCCGATTTTTAATCTCCAAAAGAGGGGAACAGAGGTGCTCATCTCATGAGGCTGGTGTAAGGATTAGCCGAGATGATGCCTGTAAGGGCTTTAGCCCTGAATGGGCCAGGAAAGTGATTGTTACTTTCACTTACTTGGCAACCTTGGATGAGACAATGTCTCATTTGGAGATTTGATCCCCGTATCTGCCAAGAAGAGATAATAGTGGACCCCTCATGCCCCTTACCCTGCAGAAATAAGTGGATTTTTTAAATATGATGGATTGGATAGAACCAGAGAGGGATGTTAGCCCTGTTGGCCTGCATGGAGAGTTTTGCCCTCCAGTGAGGGGTGCAGGTACCTGTTCACCCTGCCCACCCAGCCCCCACCTGCCACACCATGCCTCAGGCATGCCTGTATCTCTGTGCCCCTCAGGACTGTCTTCGTTTCTGGCCCCTGTACTGGGCTCCAGGCATGAGCTATTTTAGTTACAAATTCCTTGAAATGCTACACCTTCCCTGCCCACCCCGACCGACCTCCCCAGGCCCAGCTGTCAGGTATCGATTTCCCTTTTAAATATTACTGCAGCCCAGGAGCATGTATGGATTAATTGACGAGGCTAGGCTTGTACCTGCACACTTCATTAACAGCTGCTACTAATTAGTGGAGCAGTCATTAAGAGACCTACTGGGGTTTTGAGGATAATAGTTTTATTTATTTTTTTCCATGCCTCCTAAGCATACAATAAATTGAGGAGTGAAACACCAGGGCCCCAGGTTGGGATGGAACGTGCAGGCTCTGGGATTGCTCCAAGAACACAACAGAAGCTGGGAAATCACCATGATGGTGCCAGAGTTGAGAGGGCCTTAGGGTCACCCGTCTACCATAGGTGGCTGGGACAGGGGCAGGGCCTCATTCTCAAGGTCACACAGGGATAAAGAGGCAGAGCTTGGACAAGCACCTGGGGCCTTGCTGCCAGATAGGGCTCTCTTTGCTAAATGGATCATTGGGAAGCCCATCGAGGGAGACTAGACCAAGCTCTAGTCCCCTACCTGCCCCAATCCTACTGCACTTTTCCCAGGATGGGCTGCCCTTCCTTTCCCATTTCTGGGCCTCCTCCCACCCCATCTGCATCACCTCATGCTTCCATTCCCCACTGGGTGTCTTGTTATACTTTGCACCTGGAACCCCTTTCTTTATCTTTGGTCCATCTGTTGCAAGAGTCAGCAACCGCCTGGCAGTGCATCCCTTGGGTTGTCCATGCTGATGGAGATGCACACAGTGGGATGAATCCTAAAGTGTGTGAATTTGGGCAACTGACTGACCCTCTTGGAGCTTCCTCCTCACTGGTTGATGGTGAGGGTCAATGCACGTTAGTCTGCAGCACCAAGCACAGAGAGGAAGTGAATCCCTCGTGTCCTGGTGCTCCTCAAGAAGGCCACTATGGCCAAATTGTTGTGCTGTTCTTAGGCTGACTTGAGTCACTCCCTGAGCACACGATGAGAGATTTTACAGCAATGGAATAGAGCCTTGACTTAGTTCCTTCCTATTTTAGAGATAATGATAATAATAATTCTAATCACTGACCTTCCCTGAAAGCTTACGCGTGTCAGGAGGTGCTGCTCTAAGTGTTTTCCATGCGTTACTTCATTTTATCCTCTTGACAGTCCTATGAGGCAGGTGTTTCTATTCTAATTCCTATTTCAGAAAGGCAGAAATGAATATACTCACTTGCCTGTGGTTACACAGCACATAGGAGGTGGGGATGAACCCAAGCTTCTAGCACAGAGTCTGAGCCCATAGCTTCAGAACTTCCTGAACCTGTAGATACACTGGTTTCCTGGCTAAGAGGAGCCGCCATCCTCCCAGTCCCCAGCGGCTGTGTGGGCACCAGCTGTGGTGGTGTCACAGTCTGTGTCCCACAGACATCTGCTGATTGATCCAGGCTGACCACACCTTCATATGATTTGGGCGATCTGGCTCAAAAGCACATACTGGACCAATCTGACTTCTACCTGGAGAAAGATGAGGAAGAGACTGAGCTTGAAAGTGGGAGAATTGATGATCTTGACTCAGGACTGGAGACCCATTGTGGTCACCAGCTATGAGTGACTGCAGGAGCTGGCTGGCTGGCCTCGAAAGGAGGACAGAAAGGTATAGGGACGTCATGAGGTCCTGAAAGGGCGGCTCTGTCCCTGATGGCCTCAAAGGTCTGGTTCCCATAGAGCCTGGCTGTCCCTGGCCTTCTATTTAGGAATTCTGGTGAGGATCAGCTTGTAGTGCTAAAGAACAAATCTCCTTCACTTGTCCTAAGAGAACCACTGTAAGCTGAAAATACGTAAGTTGGAAATGCCCTGTTCACTTATGGTATGTTCAACTTTTGGGGAAGTAGCTACAGTCCTCTGCTCTACCATCTGAGCTATTGAAGGGACCATGTTCAACTTTTGGGATGCAGCCCCATCGTAAGGCGAGGCGCACACAGAATGCATGTCCCTTTTGCACTATTCTAAGGTTGAAAAATTTTAAGTTGAACCATCATAGGTTGGGGACTGTCTGTAGTCTCTCTCTTTGAATGTCTCTGGTGGAGCTACCACCTGTCTCTTCTTTGCATACAAATGAACTTGAATGTGGACCATTCTCGAATCAACTCTGCAGGGCAGCATGATGTGAGGTGGGGCTCAGCCTCATCTGGCACACAGGCCTTCTGCAGGAGAGCAATATCCTTAAATAAGACAACTGGAACGGGTGGGCAAAGTGCTCTGGGGACAGTGCTCAGCTGCTAACCAGGGTGAGGATGGGCTGCTGTATCACAGTGATTCAGTGGCTGGTGGAGGAGTAAAGTTTCTTCTTTTGTACTTGAAGTTCTAAGGAAAATGGCCCGATTGGCAGGGCAGCCCTGAGTCTCATAGTCACTCAAGGATTGGGGTCTTCCGAACCATTGCCTGACCAACCCTCAGAGCCTCATTTTGATCTCAGTGTTAGAGAAAGGAGCTGCCATGCCTGGCTCTGCCACAGTCACCCCGTGTCCCCTGCAATCTCCCACGATGAGAACTTAGCACATGGCCCCACCTTGCTGCAAGGGAGGCTGGGATATGTAGTCTTGACCTGGGGTTCGGATGGATTTTCTGAAAAGGCCCAAGTGCAAATAATTTCAGCTTTGTGGCCCTTATGCTCTCCCTTGCAAGTACCCAACTCTGTCCTTGATGCTTGAAAGTGGCCATAGAAAATATGCACATGAAGGTGCCTGGCTGTGCTCCAACAAACCTTTATTCATAGAAACCTAACTCTAAGTTTCATATAATTTTCATATATCATCAGTATTACTCTTTCTATTTTTTCACCATTAGGAAATGTAAAAGCTATTTCTACCTCATGGCCATTCAAAAATAGTGGTCCAAATCTGGCTTGCGGGTTACAGTTTGTGGATTCCTGACTCCCGGTTTGGATGGTAGCTTTGAGCCCTGGTTTCATTAGGGGAGACTGAATTTTGGTAGAGAGTGAGTGGTCCCTACCCCATCTAGTAATGCAGAGTTTGCTAAGACAGAGACATTTGGTAGAAGCAGGGGGCCTCCTGGCCTCTTCTCTGTATAAAGAGAAGAGCGGAGTTTGCTGGGTGGGAACAGCCTCACCCCTCTTCCCAAACCCTCCAAGGCTGTAGTGGGAGGGATCTCTAGATGTTAGAAGGTTATGGAGATGGCAGCAGATCAGCACCCAAAGTTCTTTTATGATGCCAAATTAGGAGCCAACTGCTGGTCTCCCTCAGTGCTAGAGGCCAGCTGTTGTGAGGGACTGGGGTCAGCAATAGGTGGTGGCACCTGCAGGACAGCGCTCCGTCCCCCACCCTTGCTGCTGTGACTTAAAGCAGCTACACAGGAGGTGGCTTTGAACCAACTGGAGAATGACAACTTTTAATAATTAGAAAGCGACAGCTACAAATATAAAATGGGATCAGGAAAAATTGTCAGAAGGGACAAAGATACCATTATTTGGCAAGTTTGTTTTCTTCCCTCGCTCCCTCCTCCCCCTCAACTACCAGCTTGTGGGGCGGGGGCTTGCAGAGCAGAGCGGATATCAGTTATTGAGAAAAATAGAATCATTCTGTGTTTGTACATCACTGAGCTTATACTGTCAATCAAAACAGCTACATATATTTTTAGCATCAACCGCCAGTTACTCTTTCTGTGTCTCAGATGAATCATAACCAAAGACAGACGCCCTTCACCTAAGGGTGTTAGACTTGGAGTCAGAGCAGCCTGGCTTTGAGTCCTGGTTCTGACATGTCCTGGGTGATCCCCACAAACCCGTTGATCCTTCTGGGGCTAAGTTCCCGCATCTGTTGAGTAGTGGAGAATGAAGCCTGCTGAGCAGGGAGAAGCCTGTTTCTTGTTCAAATACAAAAGTTGACTCTGCCTGTCTCTCTGGGCCTCGCCCTCCTGTTTGTGGAACAGATGGGTTTTGGACTCCATGGTCCATTCCTGCTGTGGTGTTCAGTAACCGCATCGCTGCTGGCTGAGTCTGACTGCTGAGGAGAAAGCTGACCTTCAGAGGGGCTTCCTCTTGGAGGGAAGTTTTGAGGTAGAAAGAATCAGTGGCTTGATTAGAAACTTCCTGCTATCTGACCCTCCCCATCCTTCCAGGCACAGCTTGAGCCCAACTCTTCCAAGATGCCCTTCTGGATTCCTTCAAGCATAGGTCATCTCTTCCTTTTCCTAGTGAGCCATGTTGAACTTGACCTCCACCACAACCTTTCTTCTCTACTTGCTGGTCTCCCTGAGGAGTTTGCTAGGGGTAAATTTCCTGTAACCACTCTGGTAACCCTGACCCTAATCTAATCCTAATCCTCACTCTAACCCACCACAACCTCTTTGAATGGGTCTCTCTCTCTTTCTCACGTGCGCGCGCACACACACACACACCCTGCCCACAGCTCTGCTTATGACACTGCCCCAACTCACTGGCTTTCGGCCTTCTTGAGCCCTGGCTCTCAACCTCGCCTTAAGGTGTCCTTGCTTAGACAGAGTGTTCACATGCTCACCTGACTTGGGGCCTGGACACAAGCCCAACTGTTGACCCCCTCCTCCTCATCCCCTAAGTATGGGCTGGTGATGCCTTGTCACGGGGCTGGCCTGGTAGGACCCAGATAGTTCTCATCCTTATCAGGCAAAGGAGACCCAGAACACCCAGATCTCCTGGCCAGGAACTGCTGTTGATAGCTATGAGCTCTTGGACCCTGAGGTGACATGGAGAGGGCGGCAACTTCCTGGTTCACAGACTGTAGGTATTCTACTGGCCTCACCACACCTCTGGCTCTGGGGAAGCAGGAGGCGCTCTGTCTCAGTGGAGCTCCGTTCCCTCCACCCCTCACCACAGCAGTGATGTCCCACCATCCATCCTGGAGAGTGACCTTCTTAGGGAACATGTGAGGATGTGAACCAGCCCATGAAATATGTGCTGCTAAGGTAAAACACTCGTCCTAGGCCCCTAACAAGTGTGTGGCATGTTGTGTTATGTGACATCATTTGGTTCATTCATTCGTTTCCTCATTCCTTCAGCAAATGTGGTCCCTGCCCAGGTTCTGGGAATACAGGGGTGAACGAGACAGACATGGTTCCTGGTCTAGTGGAGCTTACAGCCTGGCGGGAGATACACAATTGAGCCTACAACTGCAAAGGATTTGATCTGATGAACACGCAGCCTGGGCTGTGGAGTTGAAGGTGGCCGGGGGATGTGGAGGGTGTAGAATATGCCAAAGCACCTGGAATGCTCTGGCAAGAAGGACCATAGGTGTGAAAGAAGACAGGTGGGATTAGTGAGGAAGATCTGGGGGGCCGAAGGGAGACCCCTTTTTCTGCTTGTGGGGGTGACATGGTGCTTTTCAGGGGCCCTGGATAAGCATGACATGAGTGTTTGGCCTCTTGCTAAGGGCAAGGGAAGTCCCCTGAAGCCTTTCTGGTAGCTGTAACAACAGGATGGATGAATCTTCACTTCAGAAGGATTCCTCTGGCTGCTGTGCCCAGAGTGTACTGATGGGAGCAGAGGGGGCTGTGTGCTCACCCAGGGGAGCAGGGTGGATGGCTGGAATGGGTAGAATGAAGTGCAGCGGGTTGTGAAGATGGGTGTAAGGGCTCTGAGGAGGAACAGCCAGCAGGAATATGGGGGAGAGGGAGTGGCAAGACCACTCCTAATTCTGTTTTGACTGGATGAGGGTGGCCATCTTTAATGGAGATTGGAAACACCCAGGACAAAATAGACTTTGGGAGGCAGATAGTTTCTGGGAGACCCCCCCTCAAGTGGATCTGGACTTTGAGAGAGAGGTCTGGGGTAGAGAGAAAGATGGAAGCTATTGGCATAGAGATGGAGAGTGGCCCCAAGAGGGGTCCAGTCCCTCAGCAAGAGGGCATAGAAGGCCAGTAATGGAGCACTGAGAACTTTTCTCCAAGCTCCATGGTCTCCACATATAGATGAGACAAATCCTCAAATTATATACCAATTCTGCACTAATTATATTACCCCTTTTGGTCAACCAGAGGAAGAGAAAGCTACCACTAAGAAAGTGCAGTAGAGATGGGGAGGACGGGGGCCATGCTCGTATCTCCTCCTGCTCATCCAGCCACAGGGCCTTTGCACTTGCTGCACAGATTCCTGGACCACCCCTTTCCCAGGTGATGGCCTGGCTGGCTGTTCATTCTTCAGGCCTTGCCTTTTGATCACTGACCCAGCAGTCCCAGCCACTGAACCTGATCTGATTTTCTTCATCTCCCAGCACTCTCTGAAATCTATTGCTTATTTCTTTGTGTGTCTTTTCCCTATTTCTCTAGAGCAGAATGTAAGACCATTCAGGGCAGGAATATCTGTGTGTTGTTTGCAGCTACTTTTCCAGCACTATCTTCAGCTGTAGTTACCCTCCCCTCACCTCCCTTGTGATAGGCAGCCAGCAGAAAGATCTGCTAGTGGGCTGGCACTTCCACATCTCCCCTGGATCTGTTTCTCCCTCTCAGCCACTTCTCTCCGAACTCAACTCACCAGCAAATCTCACTTGAGTGACTTCTCTTTCCTGCCTCTACTTTTCCATTGTATTACCCACTTCAAAGCCAGGAGCATCTGTCTAAAATGGAAATCTTATCGTGCGGTTCCCTTACTCAAAACTCCTCCAATGACATCTGAGAACAACTCCACATGGTACACTGGACTTTTCAGAGGCCTCTCTGCTCTATCCCCTGCCCACCTGGCCAATTCTTTCTCCTCCTCTGCCCTTTACTCTTTCTGCATCAGACACTCTCAGCATCTCCCACATGCCACACCCTCTCTCTCAGCCTGGCACCTTTCCTGGAGCTCATTGCCCGTATTGGATGTATAAATGACAAATCCAGAACAACAAAGAGAGAAAGAATACTTACCAGGACAGGCCTGCTTCTTGCTTCCCTCTCCTTAAGGGGAGGCCTGGCAGGGCACCTTCCACGTTCACTGCTTTCCCCTCAAGCCTAAAATGCTTTCTCTCATCCTAGCATTTCATGCCTCAGCTCAGTACCCTGAGCTGCCTCCAGGGCCCCAGATATCCCAGGCAGCTTTAATTAATTGTAAAATTGATTAAGCAGCCCCCTTTGTTAGGCTGGGCTGGTGTTTATTTGTATTTTCATACTATTATCCTTTTATACTTCTCTGGGCGCCTTCAGCTCTCTCTACTGACACCTTTTATTGGGGAAATGTTAATTTAAAAATCATCTATAATGCAGGTGTCACAAATCAAAGCTGTTCGGTAATGAGTTGCTCTTATGTCGTATAAAAACAATTAATTAAAACCCTTTCTGAGAGAGCCGTGCTGGCAGATTTATGTTTCCCAGTGTCTCCCCCTCGACCTTCCTTTCTAAGGACCCTCATGCACTCAGCTGGCTTCTACAAAGGATGGTTTCCTCCCACCTCTGCCCAGGAAATAGCATCCCAGCCTGTCAGAGTGGGCAGGCTCCAGAAGGACACCGGCCCAATCTGCTTGTGCTACAGAGCGCAGAGCAGGATCATGCTAAGGTCGCAGTGAACAGCCTCTCTACCCAGCTCTGTCCTCATTATCACTGCTGGTGTTTCTCCTGCTGTCACTCCTGACAAGGCTGGACCATCAGTAGACACAAGGACACCTGCACTGCTGGCCCAGTATATGCCACTTGTTCCCCATTGACAGACACTGTCAGTTTGCAAATGCTTTCCTGTCTTTGCTAATCAAGTCTGCACTTAGGAAAGATAATCTGGGGTCTCTAAATTCTGCTCTTGCCTCTGTTCCTGAACCATTGTGTAACCTTGGGTAAATCACTTCTCCTTGCTTGGGCCTCAGTCTAGCTCTCTACAAAATGGGCACATTGATTGAGATCAGGGGTTGAGAATTCAAATGCCTATAGGGTACCAATGAATAAGGCAGACCTGGTGGGAACTGGGACAAACTGGGGAGGAGCAGGCCCCGTCTGATGGGGACAGCCTCTACCTACTCCGAATGTTTGTTGTCATGAGGGACAGTGGGTCTGATATTGCATTTTGCAGGAGAAGCTGGAAATTCAGCTCAAGGTTTCAGATCCCCTCCTCACCCTTCACTTTTTCTGCTCTCTATCTTAAAGGCTGAGTTTTCCAGGCTTCTGGGTCAGTTGTGCTGAGCCAGTGGGAGGCTCTGGAATAAGGTGGAAAGGTGGGAGGCTGGGCAGCAGGGAGAAGCCAGGGCCGTTAGTGGCAGTGCCCATGACTGTCCCCATGCCCATGACCCTCGTGCCCATGACCCACGAGGTTCCAGGTTGGCGAGGTCATCCTGAGCCCTGCGCTCTGTTAGCTGCACCTCCTTCCTGCCTCCCCAGGGGCTGCAGCTGGTGACGATCTCTGGGTTGCCTCGCTGGGCTTTTGTTTCCTGCATCACCGGTCCTCATGTCACCAATCTCTGTGTTAAACTCCTTCCATTTTACATACCTACAGTGTTTTCTGAGTTCCTGGTTGGAGTCTGACTGATATGATCCATATTTTTATTAACATTCTTATTATTTAACACAGTGAAGGACAAAAAACTTGTCTGAGGGTGGGCTGGATAGGGTAGAGGATACCAGTTCCTGGCCAGTTTGGGTAAGCTGAATTTCAAGGGCTCAGTTTGGTTCAGGATGGACCTGGGAAATTGGGAAGTACAAGTCTCTGTGTTTCAGAAGCTTCCAGTCTCACCAAAGCACATACTTCCCAGGGTGCATGAATTCTGACCCTTCTGCCTCCACTAAAAAGCTGACCTCTTCTTCTCCATCGTGGGGATCCCTGCTCTGCCCAGCCTCTCCTGGGTGGCAGTGACTCCTGGGGACAAGGTGGCACTGCTCTCAGCCTGTGAAGGGGTCAGAGTGGAGTCCAGCAGGCAAAGGACTTTCTTCCTCCTCTGCCCTCCCCTGCCTTCTCTGCAGCCCAGGCCACAGGGAGTCAGCGTTAGAATCCAGGACCTTCCCTGCCCTGGAGGGACTTGACACCCAGTCAGAAAGGCAATCAAAGCGGTGGCATGAGCTAGTGGGGGAAGCAGCCTTGGGCAGGGTCGAAGTGAGAGCTAATAACCCAGGCTTGGGAGTTTTGCTCCTGACTTCTAGATTGTTCCACCTTGGTATGGAGTATGCTTCTTTCCATCTAATGGGGACTGTCCAACTCAGAATGAAAGCAACCAAGCCATGTGACGAGCCGTCCCCTCCCCCGCCCTTCTGCCCCCCCACAGCAGAGGGGGGGGGCGCTGCCTGGTGATCTCATCCTCCCTCCGAGTGGGGCTGTGAAGTGTCTAATCCAGGCTTTTATCTGGCATCCACAATTATAATGTCAAGATTGAATAATCTGCCTTTATCTCCCGGGTGACAGCCATGTAGAAACTTCAAAAGAAACAGTTTTGCTGGCATCTAACGGCTTTTGTTAATTACTATATCCCAAAGAAAATGAAATAAAGGAGGAAGAAAAATGATATTTCTCTGTGACAACTTTGTGAAAATATCGGTGATGAAGCAGCGTGGTTTCAGAGCTTTAACTATTCATACAGCTGAGATTGGGCCCCTACCCACCCACTCCGGATCTGGAGCTGGAGAGTGTCTGGGGACGTGAGTATTCCTTCTGTCTGGATTGTTCGGTGCCCTCCTCATGCCCCACTTGGTGTCAGGCTCCCTGCTGGGTCTGGGTGCACAGGTGCGCCAGAGGTTCCTCTCTAAGGGCGGCGGGGAAAACATGTTGGCAGACAGGAGCTTGTCTTCTGTTTCCCTTCTTGTCACACTGCATTGATGTGGTGTGTGATACATCGCCTGGAACAGTGTCAGGCTGTGTGGGGCCAGACTGCCTGGGTTAGAATCCTGCCACTGTCACCTCTTAGCTGTGTGACCTTGGGCAAATCGTTCAACCTCTCTGTGCTGCAAAATCTTCACCTGTAAAATGGGGATAATAATGAGGTAACACAAGCAAAGTTGCCTAAATACTAATAGTTTCTTTTCTTTTCTTTTCTTTTTTTTTTTGAGACAGAGCCTCAAGCTGTCACCTTGGGTAGAGTGATGTGGCATCACAGCTCACAGCAACCTCCAACTCTTGGCCTTAAGCAATTCTCTTACTTCAGCCTCCTAGGTAGCTGGGACTACAGGCGCCCACCACAACGCCTGGCTATTTTTTGTTGCAGTTGGCATTGTTGTCCAGCTGGCCTGGGCCGGGTTCAAACCGGCTCCCTCGGTGTATGTGGCTAGTGCCATAACCACTGTGCTACAGGCTCCCAGCCAATACTAATATTTTGAAGGTGTGCAGAGTGGCTGACTCTGCTTGACAGGGATGGTTGGGCATCATGGGAAGGCTTCATGGAAGAGGTGACATTTAAGTCTGGGGCCTGAATGGATGGAGGAAAAGAAGAACATATCCCAGGCATGAAAACAGTTAAAGCAAAGGCTCCATGGCATGGTAGGACACATATGTCCCGTGAACAGACATCTGCTGTGACTGGAAGATGTGTGGGGCATTGGGAGGAATATTGGGTGGGAGGAGGTTCTGGAAAGGTAGGCTGGGCCTACCCTAGTGGTGACAGGCCTTGGATTTTATCTTGAGGGATGGAGGAGCTGGGGGCAGCTGCGAGTTTGCCGTCTGAGGAGGACTACCCTCAGATGGAGAACATGGGAAGGCAGCCTGGTACAGGCATGGGTGGCCTGGAGACGAGGAGACCAGCGTGCACCCCACACTCACTCACTGGCATCTCACCCATAGGCTTACAGTGACACCTATGTACTCGCACACTTTACTTTCCCCCCAAACTGCATTTGTGGAAGGACTTTTAAAAGAAAACCCTCTACTTACCCAGCAGTGGGTTGGCAGAGACGTGACCACTGTGACATGGAAGAGTGCCACGGAGGCCCAGGAGCAGGGATGGCGATGGCCCTGGCCCCATAGGGTAAGGAGACCTGGCATCTGGATCTGGCCTTTGCGTCTCTGGCTTTGAAATGACAGAGAGGAACTCACTCCCTAAGGGCCTATCTAATGATATTGTCCTAGGACCTTCATAAGGGTGAACAATCAACAGCCGTGCTCCAGAGAAGCATCCAGGGAGCAGAAGAAGTTTTTGGGTCACAGTCTACTGAGCACCATACATACAGCCAGGAGCTGCAGGGGGTCGGTCAGGCAGGGTGAATGTCCCAGGCACAGGGCTCAGCCTGGGCCCAGGAGGAATCTCAGCATGTGCTGGGGACTTGTCCCAACTATCTGAAGCCCAGAGGAGCTCAATCCCAAAACCCAGAGGAGCTCAATCCCTGGGAGGCGAGTGGGGAGGCAAAGCAGGTGGGACTGTTTGGAGATCTCAGTGTTGGTTTTGTTTGGTTTGGAGGAACAATAGCACCTTCAAAGTGGCTCCAGCAGAGGCAGGGATATACTGGAAGACTCCATGCAGTGTTCCTGGGAGGGAGGCACAGCCGGTCTTCAGGAGGTGCTGGACCAAGAGGCTGGCCAGTCACCTCTGGTTTTCTTGTCTTGGTCTGCTCTTTTCTCCTTGAGGCTGGCTACCTCTCGTCAGCTGGCCATGACCTGGGCCAAGTGACTGGAGCTCTCTGGGGAGTGGATCTGACAGGCTCCACTTGGGTCTCACCAGGTTTGACAAAGGGGTGGGGTCCCAACTTGTGCCAGGCCTTTGCAGCACTGCGGGGCATGGCTGGCTGGCCACTGTCCTTCCTCTGGCTTTGAGAGCCTGCAGAAGACCTTTGTAGGCCTGTGGGAGCCATGGTAGGTGGGCCCACTGCATTTCGGGGAGGCTGCCCAACTCTAGAGCCAGACTTGACTTGATTAACGGGGAGAGAGCAGGACTGAAACAAGGATTCCCAACCCTGTGAGACCCCAAACACAGTCTTTCCCCTTCGGCCTTCAGTGGTCCCTCAGGGAGATCCAACCGTAAAATTCTCCCTTTCTCCCTGGAATTCAAGGCTGGGTCTTGGCACACAGGGACCTCCAGGTAGACAAAGCTGGTGATTTCCTTCCTTGGAGGGCAGGAGCCCAGGACAGAAGTTTGAGGCTTAGACTAAGAGGTGACCCTGTTGGCACAGGAAGGAGATCAGGGCAGGCACATGGAAACCCACCACCTTTGTTCACCTGCCTGAACCAGGCATTTGTCCCACTGGGGGTATTTTGAAAGCGTGTGACCTCAAAGGGAGCCAGAGAAGAGAGGTGGCTGGTCAATGAGAGAAGTGACTTGGATTCTGCGGGTTTCGCAAACATTCCTAAGCAGCAGGTGTCTGAGGTTAGATGAGCTCTTAGGTGGAAGTCCTTATAGAAAGCAGGAAGGCCTGAGAAGGGCACCCCCACAGTTGTGCAAGGCACAATCTGCACAGCTACAACGCAGGCTGGCTTTGTCCCACTGCTGTGCTGCCCTTGTCCCCGACATATTTCCTAGGAGCACTCTGAAAACTCTTCACCTGGATAAAGCCAAGAGAGGGGCACCAGCTTGGCCAAAAACACCCCCAGACATTGGCAGCTGGGAAGGAATTTTACCCAAGGCAGAGGGTATGGAGGCAACTTCTTTGGGATGTTTGGACAAAGACACTGGGCTTTTGATTGCCTTGTGCTGATGTCTAGAAGCGGTACCATGCCATGCTAGCAGGGAGTGGTCACTGCATCACACTGAAAAGGGCTCCTCCTGCCCTCTCTGGACCCCTGGGAATCTCCAGTGATGATAGCCCTCCCTCCAGGGTGCTGACCCTAGGGTATCGGAGTCCTCAAATCCCCGAGTCTCCCCTGTGCTGTAGCTAGCATCTTCTCCCATCCTAGCTAAGCCCTCTTGTCCCCTGTGCAGAATGGTGGAAGGGAGCTGGGGCTGTTCATTCCCCCTCAATTAACCCCGCCTGCCTGAGGGGAGCTCTGGCCCTGGATCCAATCTCAGCCTTCCTCCCACTAGTCATTAGTCTCCCCTGCTGCAGGTAGAGTGACAGCGGGCTCCGGAGCTCCTGAAAAGGCCTTTGTTTTATCACCTTCAGTTCAGATGCTTCAGAGCACTAGCAGGCCATATTTTAATCTCAGGTCTTTGCAAACAAAATCGTTAAAAGCAGATGGCTGTGAAGACTGCCATGAATATTAATAGATATTGAAAAAAAGGCCCCTTAATCTTTCCATAAATCTTTCCGAGGAGGTGGGGGAAACACTGGGAGGAGATGAGGGCTGCAGTGTAGTCGCAGGTACCTGGGCCCTTCCTATCAGGGCTTGGTCCTAATGACTGAATAATTAGCACAAAGGTAGGTGGTTCCTTCCTGGAGCTGGGCACTGAAGTGCTGCGGCCTGGGCTTTAGTCTCCTGTCTTCTCCTCCCTTTCCCCTGCAGAGTTGGGGTCCATGAACCAGGCCTCTGCTCAGCACCCCGATTTGTGCTGAGGCCAGTCCTGTCCCTCTGATGCTCCATGTAATGATGCGACTTTCCTGTGACCCACCGTGTGCCAATTTCTACACGTGGAGTCATGTGTAGGTCGGATTATCATCCCCATTTCACAGATTAGGAAGTAGACCTAGGAAATAGAAACAGTTGGCTCAGAATCATCGTGTTCATAAGCAGAACAGAAGAGATCTGAACTCAAATCTGTTTGGCTCTGACCATGTGTTAGGAATCTTCTAGGACCAACTCAACTCTCCAGCCATGTGCCAAAGTGTCACCTGTGCTCAAGCTTTTGGACTGGCCACAATCCATTCATTTGGATTATACATTTCCCTCTCTTCTGAGTTCTCCTTTAAAATGCAAACACTCTGCTTGGTGCCTGTGGCTTAACAGGCTAAGGCGCCAGCCACGTGCACCTGAGCTGGGGGGTTCGAATCCAGCTCGGGTTCACCAAACAACAATAACGGCTGCAACCAGAAAATGGCCGGGCGTTGTGGCGGGCACCTGCAATCCCAGCTACTTGGGAGGCGGAGGCAAGAGACTCGCTTAGCCCAGGAGTCGGAGGTTGCTGTGAGCTGTGATGCCACAGCACTCTATCCAGGGTGACAGCTTGAGACTCTGTCTCAAAAAAAAATAAATAAATAAATAAAATAAAATAAAATAAAATGCAAACATTCCTGGGAGAGGTAACCTATTAAGTGGCTGAGAAACATTAAAAGCTGTTCAGCCGCATAATCCAGGCCCTGAGTTGAAGTCTTAGCTCAGCCATTTCCTGGCTCTGTGACCTTGAGGCAGCATTTAATTCCATAGAGTCTGTTTCTCTGGAAAAAAAAAAAAAGGGAATAATGAAACAACCCTGTGAAGTAGATGCCACGGGCAGGAATTTGGGACATCAAAGATAAGAAAGCACTTTGAAAACCACATGCCCTTATGTACCTGCAGACAGATACTATCTTCACTGTTGTCCAAACATCTTATCTATTTCCAGGCTCACTTCTCTGGAGATAGGAGGGTATAAGTAACAAGGGGGCAGAAGTGAAGAGGTCTGGGGCAGGGGGCCCGGGCAGGGTGGGAGTGGCAGGAAGGAACATGGTTGCTCTATAGAGCCAAGGGCATTGGTCCCAACCTTTGCTTTTGTTGGCCAGCAGCTTGCTTTGTTCTATGTTTCAAATCTAATCCAATCAATCTTTCTTCTTCCCTTCTTTCCACCCCTTCCTCCCTTCCTCTCCTCTGCCCCAACTCCCAAGAAATATTTTCTGATCTTTGCTAATGTTCCAGGGTTGGGGATTCAATACTAAACATAAGCAGTGGGGTCCCTGCATGAAACAGGCAACAAAACAAATACATAAAAATAGATACACACTGGATAAGCAATTTGCAGGGGAAAAAAGGAACAGAGCCAAGGAATAATAGGGGGGACCCATTTTAAATAGGAGGAAGGGCCTGTCTGTTTTCCCCAGCGTTTTCAACAAAGCTGGGGTATGTTGGTATGGTAAAGTGTTTATGGGAAGCGTGTAAGAGCTAGACAGTGAAATGAGCAGAGAGAGTGATCCAGGGGAGCTTCTTGGGCGTGTGCTGCTTTCCCATCCAGCCATGGCCCAGACTCTACCCCCAATCCGTTCCCACCCACGGACTCCGCCCCCAACCTGGCCCCGCCCCTTACCTGGCTCTGCCCACAGTCACCTTCCTGATACCGGGTTTTATCTGGCTAGGCCTCTCCTTTAAGCGGTGGTTTTAGGCAAATCCCAAAGACTGAAGCGGATGGGGTGTAGTAGGAAGGCTGGGAAAGCTTCGCTGAGATTCTTTGGCTCCAAGTTTCCAGGAACAGGGTTCACAGGGACTAGTTTTAAGAGAAAACTAAGAAACGGAAAAAGAAATCCATCACTCGAGTTCCCTTAAACTGTTGCTATTCCAAATACAACCAAATTCTTGGAGCCTGAGTACAAAGAGGCAGAAACTTGTCATGTTTCAACAAACATACTTTATTATGCTGTATAATTTAAGGTATCATTTTATTCAAGTGACATTCAAATGTGTGAAAAACAGTTGCATATGCCATAGCCATTAATGAAATCATTACGTACAAATGGTTACGTTTTACTAAGTCATTCATTAAAAGTAAATTAATGAGGGGGACAGCATTAAAATATTTCGCAATCATTACCAGGTCCAGCCTAACCTACTTTTATAAATATTCATCAACAAAAACGTGCCTCAAGAACTCACTCAGTAAATTAAATTCTCATCTTGAAGTGTTTTGCTTCTATTAATGGCATCAGCCATGGTACTTCCTTTGATTTGTTTTCCGGAACTTTGGGATATATTGTACAGAAATAATGACGAACTCTGAGCAATCGCTGATAATTAGGCCAAATCTATTATTCCCATGGTATTTACATTTTGATTACTATTTTACCCCCAAAGGCAATGTCTTGAATCTATTCTAATACAAGACAAAATAGTATCTGAGATTTTTAGGGCTAGAAGGAAACTCAGAAATTAACTAGTCCAGCCATCACCAGATGTTTGAATCTTCTGTCAGCTTCTCTACCAAGTGGCCCTGTGGTCTCTGCTTAAATACCTCTGAAGTTGGGGAACTCACTATTTCCCTCATTCCATTCTTATGTAGCTTTGACGGTCATCTTTACCTCTAAACTACAACTTTCTGACTTCCATGCAAGTCGAAACCCCTGCACATCAGGGTGGAAATGAAAAATTCTTCATAAACTTGGGAAAGATGTCCAGTGGATATCACCGCCCTCTTGCCTTTGCCCAAGTCTTCTCCAATCTAAACATTTTCTCAGGATATTTGAAACTTCCTCCTCACTTTCTCCTTTCTGCAGAGAAGGCCTTACTGCTAAGGCCCTGCATGATCTGATCTCTCCTTAGCTTTCCAGCTTCATCTTCTCACTGTTCATAATTTCCACTTTAATCCAGGCAATCCTGAACCGCGTGTCACTACTTAGGCTGTTCATTAACTCTAAGCCTTTATGCAGATCCTTCCCTCTGCCTGTAATGTTCTTTCCCCCTTTCTCTGCCTAATGAACTCCCATTCATCCTGCAGAACCCGTGCTCAGTTAGTTCTCATCACCTTTGTGATGCTGTCCTTGATGGATTCTTAACTCCTACTTTGAAACTGACCACACTTTTCTCCTACTTCCATTCATGTAAACACTTAATATCTCCCAAAGGGCTAGGTTCATGAGGAGTCTCCAGGTTAAGTTTGTTTTTTGCTTTAAACAACACAGATTTATTATCTTATAAATCTGTAGAACAGAAGTCCTTTGGCCCACGGCCCCTTGCTTTATCTTCAAAGCCAGCAACACTGGGCTGATTCCTCCTAGATTAGACTTTTTTTTTTTTTTGAGACACAGTCTCACTTTACTGCCCTCAGTAGAGTGCTGTGGCATCACAGCTCACAGCAACCTCCAGCTCCTGGCGTTAGGTGATTCTCCTGCCTTAGGCTCCCATGTAGCTGGGGCTACAGGCACCCGCCACAACGCCCAGCTATTTTTTATTGCAATTTGGCTGAGGCCAGGTTCGAACCTGCCACCCTCAGAATATGGGGTCGGCGCCCTACCCACTGAGCCACAGGCACCGCCCCCTAGATTAGACTTTAGATGCTCTCCTCTAAAGGGGATAGTTACCCTTGCAGCTTCCAAGTACGACATTCAAAGAGAGATGATCATTCACAGCTTACCTCTGCTCCCCCGTCACCAGCCCACATTGCTCATAGTACATTAGGAAATCCCTTTATTTTTGTAAATAATATAACTGTCTTGGAAAGAGCATTATTGTTATTGTATTGTATTTTCAGAGCTAAAAAGCATTAATTTGTGAAATGTAAACATTTAAGACCATCCACAGTGTTTGTAACCTAGTTTTTTTTTTTTAATATAAAAGGAGATTTATTATGAAAAAATGTCACGTGATTACTGACATTTAAAAAAACCATTGTTAGGAGAAACAAAACACGCCGATAGCAGGAGCTTTTCTTAATGCCCGAGACGTACCGCTAAGTGCACACACCACACACAGTGCACAACTGGCTCAGCTGTCCGCCTTGCCCCCAAGGCCATGTGTACCATGCAGCAGTTACAATGCACTTTGCAACTAGACTGCCTGAGCCCATGACTAGCTGGGTGACTGGTTGCCTTAGGACTAGTGCCTTACCTTAACCATGCCTCACCTTCCCCATCTGTAACCTGGGTGCTGATCCTAGCGCCTTCCTCATCAGAGATTGTGAGAGCGAACTGTGCATCACGTGCCAAGGCCTGGTGCAGCTGTGCTCTGAGAGCTTTCCTTATCATGACTGACGTTAGCACAGCCCCCAGTCCAGGGGATGAAGTCTGCAAACATCTGCATTAGCCCTGCTGAGCATGTGGCCCAAGGCCTTCATCCAGAAAACCTGCCCAAAGAGACCACATGCATCATGCACCCCTGGCCTCTCCTGGATGCTGGGAGCGTCTATGTGGAGGTCTGGAAACAAACTGGGGCTTTCACCAGCAGGTGTTTTCCAGCTCCTAAGATGAGAGCCATCAGATAAGGCTGCTCCTATATTCTTCCTGCCTGCAGAGGGACACAGGGCCTGGGCATTACATACGATTTTCCCACTGTCAGTGTGCTAGCTACGGTTGCATTTAGCCTTATTTTTCACAGAGCAACACCCTCTCAAGGAACAAATCTCTTCCCCTCTTGTCTAGCAAGGAGCTGAAAGGAAGCTGGGCTCTGTTCCAGGTAAATGGCTGATACAGGGAGTGCCGTTACTGTGCCAGCATAGAGGCCCCTCTTAAGAGGCGTGGGCACCTTCATGCAGTCATATTCAGTCTTCTCCCCTAACACAAAGGTCTTCGCGATGGTCCTGAGCATTCTTTCCTTGGTGGGTTGGGGTCAGTTGAGAAGGCAGTACATTGCTGTGCAGAGACCCTCTCCAGGGGTGGAGGAGGACTAGTTAAAGGACATGGCCAAAGTTACAAAGCTGGGGGTTGTTGGGACAGCATTTGAGGGCTGCTTTCTGTGTAGGGCGACTCGTTCAGCACAGTCAAGGTCTCCCAGGCACGTTGCCGGCACAAAGCTCAGGGAAGCAGGTGTGTCTCTGTGTGTGCCGGTGAGAGCTGGTGGGTGGGACGGGAAGGTGGGGAGGTGACTTCTGTGGGTTGAAGGCTTATTCCAAGGACAGCCCTTCACCAGAAGGCAGGTGCTTTGACACCCAGAGAGGGACACCTCCCCACTCTGCCACTCCAGGTGGGATACAGAGAGAGATGTGGTCAGCCACATAAAGAGGCAAACACGGAGACAACGAACAAAAAAGGGAGTGTGAAGAGCAGCCCAACATGGAGAGAATGGTCGGGACAGCCAAGAGTGTTCACCCTGTCCACAGAGATGCAAAGCGGCGGGAAACACCCGAGGTGGATGGAGCCTGAGCGCTACGCCCAGACTCAGGGAGACAGGTGAGCGGCAGAGAAGGCACAGAGAGACGCAGGAGGGATATTAATTCAGGGATGTGGAGGCGGAGGACAGCAGGAGGACAGCGAGCCAGCCACACAAACTCCCCTGCTCTTGGACGGACTGGCCAAGAGCAGGGAAAATAATAGGTTGGATGAAGCCCTGGCAGGCCGTGAGAGAGAGTGCCTGATGGTCAGTTGGCACATGGCTCAGAAATTGGGGCCAGTGGTTCTGGGACTGCCGGGGTGAGGGCTACACCTTCCCTCTGCACCCACATAAGGGCAGAGTAGTATGGACCTTGTACCTCCCTGCCACTGGCCTTCTACTATACCTCCAGGGTGGCAATGCTCACAGGAAGGCCCCTGCTCTTTCCCCATCTGCCGGCTTGAACTTGGCGTGCAGGGAGCAGACAGCCTGCCCTGCTGTGCTAGCTCCTGGCTGCACAGCCTGCTGTCGTGCTGGCCTCTGCACAACCCTGCCCCATAGCAGCTTCTGGGGGGAAGGGAGAGTGGGTTGCTGTATGTTTAAGAGACACAGCATAGACGCACCAGATACACCAGGACTGACACATCACCCTGCTGAAATAAATTGAGCTCGGGTAACAGGCTCTAGGTAAACATTTGTACGGAGACGTGACCCGTTTAAAAATGAACCCTAGCTGGTGTAAATGGGAGAGCGTGACCAGGTGAGCTTGGCAGCTCACATTAAATATCAATTTTGACCAGAATAAATCCACTAGGGTTCCAGAAATTCCTCCTGGACCAGGAGATACACAGGGCCAGGGCTGTGGGTCTTTGTTCCCCATCAGCTCCCCTGTGCCTGGCACTGAACAGGCACTGAATGCATTGATGAGTGAATGAGTTCTAACATTTCTATTCATATTAATAACTGTGATTTATTGAGTGCTGCTCCAGGCCAGGCATTTGGCTGAGCACTGTGTCGTATCTAGCCTGGCAACGACTCTAGGGGTAGAGAGTCTTGTGATCCATATTTAGGAAAATGAGACCCACTGGGACAAAAGGATATCTCCAAGATTGCAACTGGGCAGTGAGGAAGCCGACATTGATACCCAGGTGCCCTGAATGTGGTGCCATCGGGCAACTTTTCATGCACATTGTTTTAATTGGCACAAAGTTTTTCTTACCTATTACCTCATTTGCTTTGCAAAATCATCATTTCTAAGCTAGTCTCATCTCTGGCCTGACTGCCAGCTACATCTTTCCCCTGGTCTCCTGGTCTCCCCCTCCTGCCCCTCCAAGGGTCACCTTCTAAATACTAAAATCTCATTAGGCTGCCCCTAAGAAGCAGCACTGGAGCTTCCCACTGATCATGGTGATGCCGGAATTTCAGGTTTTTGGTCTCAGGCGATTCAAAGAAGGAATCGACGGCCCACAGGAGTAGTGGTAAGTCAGGATTTATTTACAGGAAAGAAGAATTACCAGTGGAGGAAAAACCAAACCTCCAGGCAAGAGGACCCAGGAAGGGAGAAAACTCTCCTGCTGAGAGGTCCAGCCAAGGTCTGCTTTGGAGGGGAACAGGCAGCTCTTCCTGTTCCCTCTCCAAGTTCTAGCCGAGGTCTGCTTTGGAGGGGAGCAGGCAGCTCTTCCTGTTCCCTCTCTGAGTTCTAGCCGAGGTCTGCTTCTGAGGGGAACAGGCAGCTCTCCTGTTCCCTCTCCGAGGTCTTCTTCTGAGCTGTTCTCTCTCCAACGTCCTGCCGAGGTCTGCCTCTGAGCTCTCTGCTCAGGGGTTTATATAGTCCCAGGGAGTTGCTTTGCCGGAACTTCTTAGGGGCAGGTCTTCATTAGTTACAGCCAGCTGTCCAATGAAGACCCGGGCCCTGGAAACTGACATGATATTGACCAGTCAGATTTGCATGAGGAGCAGACAGCAAGGCGCCAGTGTCTTCCGCACAGGTCCGGCCCTTTCTCAAGCTGGTTTCTCCATCCGCCACAGCATCAGCGCCGCCAGGGCCAAGGCAGCGGTTGTAGAGCTGCCTTGTCCTGCATCAATGGGGTAAGGATATAGCTTATGAATGTAGCCCACAAGGTCCTGCACAGCACACTGTCCTTTAATCAGCAGCCATGACCCATCAGGGGGTTTGTGACCTTGAATCAAAGACCTAGAACAGGCCAGAAGAGAAATAGAATAGAAACTCTTAGAGTAGTCATATTCAATGTGGGATGTGGTGACAGTAACTTTGTTTCACTAATTTTTTAAAAATTGATATACACAGGGGAGTTATACCTTGATGCACATATGTGTGTTCTGTGTTCTGGGTCAGCATGTAACACGTATGTTTATTAACACGGGGCATCGTCAGAAGTACTGGGAGCCACAGGGCTAGGAGTGCCTGGTCCAACCTCACCTCGCCCATATCCCCCCACTCTCCATCCGCTGCTCACCAGTTTGCTTTAAGCCCTTTCAGCTTTTAGTTAATGGGATAGAGCTTTTGCCTGGAGTGTTCTTCCTGCCTTTGTGTTTGAATGATTCCACCTCATCCTTCCAATCTCAACTCAGGCACACTTCCTCAGGGACGTCCCCTGGCCCTCTGCACCCAGTGTCTGTCCACATGGCACCTGGATCTCCTTTCATGACACATACCCCTGCGTATTGTGACACGCATTCACTTCCTATTCCACTGAGGTCGGTGCCAACGCCTCGTCTTCGTGTTCCATGAGGGGGCTGGGATAGGTCTGTTTTTGTTTGCTGTCATTCCCTGTGCTTACCACCATGCCCCGAATTTAGTGGGTGCTCAACAAACACTTATAGAATGAATGAATCTTGAAGGGCAGAATACTGCTATGATCTTTACAAATGAGGAAACTGAGGTCCAGAGGGCCCTTTAGTGACCTGCCTGAGGCCCCAAACAGGTGACTCACTAGAAGCCCTTCTGCTCTCGGCTGCCTTGACTGCCACTGTGGCATTATCTTGGCCCCGAGGTCTGGATCGGGGTGTTGGTCCTCCTGCTGTCCCTGCCCTTCTCATCCTCCTGAGCACAGTTCCCTCCCACTAGGGCTTCTGTGCTATGCACTCCAGGGGCACCTTCTCTCTTTCAGCTGGCTGAGCACCGTGCGTAGGGTGGCTGGGGGAGGCGCAACTCAGAAAGTGACAGCAATGATATTAGGAGTGAAAAAGATCAATTAAGCCCATCGAGCTGATTTGTGAAACTGATTAAATTAGGAACCTCCCCGGGGGCGCGATCTCTCAGGTTGACAGGCCAGCTGCTGGCTGTGTGGGGCACTTGCTCAGCCCCAGGGTGGATGGGGGCCCTTTGCCCTGCTCTGTGTGTGGAGGGCAACAGTCCTGGGAGATCTGCGCTCAGCACCTGGCTTGTTCCCCTGTGCTTTCCTGTGGAGGCCTCAGAGAGCCTGGGGAACTGGGTGGGTTGGCCTGACTTTAGAATACAACACTGGGTCTCAGATCAGGTGCCCTCTGCAGGGTCACCCAGCTGGCAGTTGCAGGTACATGGAGAGGCTGGGACTGGAACCCAGCCCTTCTGTTCCCTCTGCTTGCCCTGTCCACATGTGGGGCTTCAGCATCCAGGTCTATTTCAAGTCTCCTGTCCTCCTTATCACCAGCACCCTGCTCCGCTAGGTAAAATCAGACCATTTCCCCAGTACCATGATCCCTTTGCCTCCTTTCCATGGATTGTCCCCAGGGTGGCTCTGGCTTCCTCTACTTCATAATCTCTCTTCCTCTCCTGGTCCCTGGAAGGGGGCTGGGTAGTGGGATTTGGGCAAAGGGTCCAGTATGTGGAGGGGCATGTGGCCTGCAGGGGTTACAGAGACAAGGTCGGCTTTTCCAGAGTGCAAGGGCCAGGGTAGGGAGTGCCTTGCGTGCCAGGCTGCACAATTTGGTCATCCTCAAACAGCACTTTAGAGGTGAAGGAGGGACAGGAAAACCCCTAAGACTAGGTTGCCATGGGGTGCCGCATTTCTGGGTGGAAACTGGGGTCACACACATGACAACACTTGGGGCCCAAGAGCGAGCAAGTGCCATCACATGTGGGGGGCGTGGAGCAGAGGAGGGCTGTGTAGCAGGGGTGGACTTAGGGCTGGGTGGGGAAGAGGCCTGAGAGGAGAGAGAGTATTTCAGGGAGCCCTAAGGTTCCCCTAGCCCTTGTCCAGAGATGCAGGAAAGAGCAACTGACCCTTAGATGGGGCCTGGTTTGTTATACCCATGTCTTCCTTCTTCCTTAGAGAAAGTCTGTGCTAAATCTATGGTTATAGGCAGTCCCTAAGTTACAAACATCTAACTTACATATAACTTGAGCTCAGGAATGGGCACTATTATAGGATCTAGGTAAATGTTTCTGTCCCAATTTACATACAAATTCAACTTGAGAATAAACCTACAGAACCTACGTATGTCTTTCATAACCCAGGGACTGCCTGTGGTTTAAAAACATACACACGGGCTTGGTGCCTGTGGCTCAACGGGCTAAGGGTTGAGCTGGCGGGTTCGAATCCAGCCCGGACCCGCCAAACAACAATGATGGCTGCAACCAAAAAACGGCCGGGCATTGTGGCGGGCGCCTGTAGTCCCAGCTACTTGGGGCAGGAGGCTCGCTTGAGCCCAAGAATTGGAGGTTGCTTTGAGCTGTGATGCCACGGCACTCTATCCAGGGTGACAGCTTGAAGCTGTGTCTCAAAAAAAAAAAGAAAAAAAAACATACACACGGTTGGGGGGCGGTGCCTGTGGCTCAGTGAGTAGTGTGCCGCCCCATATACCGAGGGTGGCGGGTTTAAACCTGGCCCTTGCCAAATTGCAACAAAAAAATAGCCGGGTGTTGTGGCAGGTGCCTGTAGTCCCAGCTACTCAGGAGGCTGAGGTAAGAGAATCACCTAAGCCCAGGAGTTGGAGGTTACTGAGAGCTGTGTGCCGCCACGGCACTCCACCCAGGGTGATAAAATGAGAATCTGTCTCTACCAAAAAAACCCCCCAAAAACAAAAAAACCAAAAAAAAACCATACACATGGGCAAAAACAGGCTCAGAGTCGTGTGGCTGTAAGTGGCATGTCAGAATTCACACCCATGTCTATGGAGACTTTGGAGCCTGGTATCTCAGCTGATTGCTGAGACCTCTAGAATTCTGGAAGTCTAGGGGCGGAGCTAGGGAGACCTGCAAGCCTTGAAAGGGCATGTAGGCTGGTGCTAAAGAACATAGGTTTAAAATCAGATTGCTTTCTCTTTCCTGTTCTGCCTCTTGCTTGCTCTGTGGCCTCGGCCAAGTTAACATGCCTCTTTGTAGCTTACTTCTACAAAATGGGGATACTAATGGTACCAACCTCACAGAGTTGTTGTGGGGATTAAATACATTTACACATATAAAATAACTTAGAACAGTGTCTGTCACTCAGTGAGTATCAGCCATTGATATCTGGGATGGAGCCAGGATATAGTAGCGGTGGGGGGGAGGGGTGGGGGGAGGGGTTAGGCCAGGCCCCACAGGGCCACAGCAAATTGCAGACCTCTAAGCCAATGTGTCCTACAGTCCCTCCTGTTTGTGCATCTGTGCTACCTGAGATGACCGGACCCAGGCTGTCTGAAGGTCAAAGTTGCTCACATTGAGGATAGATCACGGTCCAGATCCAGAGTTTAGTGCTGTAGCCTCTTCTTACCTAACTGGGAAACTCAAGTTCAGATCATTGCTACAGATCTTGCCCTGTGACTTTGGGCAAGTCAGTCCTAGACGTTTATCTTACACTCAGATTTCTGAATCCTGGTTCCAGGCCTACACATTACCCCAGAACTGGTTTAATTTTTTCCAGGCAGACACCATCTTCACTGCAGAAACATTTCTCTGAAATCTTATTTGCAATTGCTAATGAGAAGCAGAGGCCGTTCTCTATTTCTAAACCTCATCCTCATCTCTAATTTGTTTCCAGAGGCTTCTGCTGTCTCTGTGAAATATTAGCAATTATTTCTCAATTACTTCTCATTGGAAAGCAACTCCTGGAGATGGGGCTTGGGAAGCTGGAAGAAGTCATAAGCATGATTTTTTGATCTGCCGTGAACCTTGCTGAGAGGCATAGACCCTGTGCCGCCCGTGCTCTAATTTGAGGGCAATGTGGGGTGGCATAGGGCTCCGTTCCCCTCTCCTTCCTGCCTGGCCTCCAGCCCAACCCAGCCCAGTGTGAGGGTCTCAGATGCCTCCTTCTAGAAGGAGGGAGGGCCTTTTACTGTGGTCTCAGTAAATGGCATCTCCACCTCTACAGGTTAGGTCACAGGCCCTAGAGTCATCTTTGGCTCTTTCTGCCACATCAAATCCAATCCATTAACAAATCCTCTTGACTCTGGCTGCTCCTCCCCATCTCCCCTGCTCCCCCCAGTCCATACCAACAATATCACTCACCAGATTTTTTCAATAACCCCCTAACTGTTCTCTCTGTTTTCTCCCTTTCTAGTGAGCACAGAAGTCTGGGGATTGCTTTAGAATTCCATTTTGATGCAATTGTTTGTCCCTTTAGCTATGTTGCAATGCATTTTAAAAGAGTTTTTTCCTTCTAGAAATTACAGTATACATCCTTAACTTTTCATAGTCAATTGAGAATTATCTTAACCCTTTGTATAAACCTCTTGCAAACATTTGCCACACCCCTATTCTACGTGCTATGGTTTTCCAATGTATTGCATCCGTGTACGTTATATACCCCACAAGACAATGTTACCTTTTTTGCTTTAAACACTTATCCGTGTATTAAGGAAATTAAGACGGAAAATAATCTTATAGTAGTTCTTATAGATTTACCCAAATAGTTGCCATTTTTTATGTTCTCTATTCTATTCTAAAGATCCAGGGGTCCCTTTGATACTATTCCCTTCAGAAGGAAGAATTTCTTTAGTATTCCTTATAGTTCAGATCTTCTGGTGACAATTTTCTTACATTTGCTTTTTAAATAAAAATATTTTCTTTTCTTCCCTAACAAAGAATATTTTCACTGGATTTAGAACTCTAGACAGACAGTTTTTTTTCTTTTTCAGAACTTTAAATAATGTTACAGTCAGCCCTCAGTATCCATGGGGGATTAGATCCAAGACCCCCTGCAGATACCAAATCCACAGATGGTCAAGTCCCTGGTATCAAATAGTGTAGTAGTATTTGCATATAACCTTTATACACATCTTCCTCCCGTATACTTTAAATTATCTCTCGATTATTTATAATACTTAATATAATGTAAATGCTAAGCTAATAATTGTTACACTTTATTGTTTTCATTTGTACTATATTCATCATTGAACCGTTATTTTTAATTGATTTATTTTTCAAATGTTTTCCATCTATGATTGGTTGAATCCCAGGATACATAACCCAGGGATGCTGAAAGACCACGGTTTTCTGTTTCTTCTGGTCTCCACAGTTTCTGATGAGAAGACTGTGGTTATTTAAATCTTTGTTTCTCTAAATAACCTGTCTTTTTTTCCTCTGGGTGCTTTCAAAGGTTTCTATCTTTGTTTTTTAGAAATTTGACTATGAGTATATATGTAAATTTGTTTTTCACCAAATTTAGAAAATGATTTTTTTTCTTGCCACTATTTCTTTAAATTTCTTTTTCTGCTCTCTTTTTCCACTTTGTTCCTTCTAGAACTCTATGCATATATAAGGATATTATCCCACAGACCCCCTCAGACTGTTCATTTTTTTTGAGACAGAGCCTCAAGCTGTCACCCTGGATAGAGTGCCGTGGCATCACAGCTCACAGCAACCTCCAATTCCTGGGCTCAAGCGAGTCTCCTGCCTCCGCCTCCCAAGTAGCTGGGACTACAGGCGTCTGCCACAACGCCCAGCCATTTTTTGGTTGTAGCCGTTATTGTTCTTTGGCGGGCCCCGGGCTGGATTCGAACCCGCCAGCTCAGGTGTATGTGGCTGGTGCCTTAGCTCACTGAGCCACAGGCACCAAGCTGAGATTGTTCATTTTTTTGATCATCCCATCCCTTTCTCCTCTCCTTCCTTTTTCATCTCCTTTAAAGTATGTGATTTCTATTGGTCTATTTAAGTGAGCAGACTCTGTTATCTGTAATTTCCATTCTGTTTTAAGCCCATATAGTGATGGTTAAAATATTTGAGACATTGCATTTTTACTACTAGAATTTCTACTTGGTTCTTTTTGTATTTTCTATTTCTCTTTAGAGGTTTCCTATCGTTTAATTCATTAAGAATGTATTTTCTTTTACCTTGTTGAATATAGCTAAAAGGACTGCCTTATGGTAGTTATTTGATTAATTCCAACTTCTAGGTCATCTCATGGTTGAACTCCATTGATTTTCTTTGAGGATGAATATTTCCTTACTTCTTTCTATGTTGATTTTGAATTTTATCCTGGATGTTGGAACTATTTGTTGTAGAGATTCTGGAATTTGTTATATTCTTCCAAAGAGTGCTGATGTTTTTGTTTTAGCAGGCAATTCACTTGGTTAGATGCAAAGGTAAGCTTGTTTTGCCTGTAGTGGGCAGCATCTCAAATCTCAGTCTTAGCTGCAAGTTGTTTTGAGTTTTCTCTCCTTATACAGGGTCGGAGACTTGGTCAGAGTTTATTAGCAGAATTTCAGCTTTTCTGCCACTTTCCTTTCCAAGACTTGTCCCTTACTTTCCAGTGGCTCTGGTTGCCGTAGGTTCTGTCCCCTGGTTCTTCAGGCCAGAAATATTGTTTTCTACTGGACTTTTAGCTGCTCTGCATAATGCCACCACTGTACCTCTGATAAAGCCATAAAGCTTACCACATGCTGGCTCCTTCTGCCAAGTTTCTACATTCCTCCAAATGCTGCTTGTTGCCTGATCATTTTCCAGAGCCTGCCAGTGGTTATCTTCTCTATTTTATCCAGAATTTATAGGTGTTATCTGCAGAAGGATATATCTGTCAAGAGGTCACTCCACTCTTTGGAAGAGAGAGTGTTCCTTTTGCTGTTGTTGTTTTGTTTTATTTGTTTGATTTTTGAGACAGAGTCTCCCTCTGTTGCCCAGGCTAGAGTGCCCCATAGCATCAGCCTAACTCACAGCAACCTCAAACTCCTGGGTTCAAGTGATCCTCCTGCCTTAGCCTCTGAGTCACTGAGACTACAGGTGTCCGACTAATTTCTTTTTCTGTTTTTTGTACAGACAGGGTCTCACTCTTGCTCAGGCTGAGTGTTCCTTTAAAAACTTTTCAGACCTTGCCACTGTTCTTTTCAACTCACCCCTCCCCCAATGGCTTCCATTTCACTTAAAAGCCCAAATCCCCACAATGGCCTATAAGGCCTTGAATAATCTAGCTTCAGACTGTCTCTGGCCTTGTGCCCTTTACTTCACCTTTGCTCACTCCTTTCCAGCTGCACTAGGGGCCTCTTTGTTATCCCACAAACACACCTGCCTAATGCGCGCTCTTGCAAGAGAGCTCCATGGCCTGCAAGGCCCTGCCTCTTCACGCCTTGCCAATGCCCCAACTCGAGCCTGTGGTCATTTCTAGGTCAGGGTATGTTGTTTTCTACCACAGGGCTGATTCTCTTGCTTATCGCACCTATCTTTCAACTTTTCTTCTGCATATAATTCTTATGCACCTTTACCTCTCTTAGAAATGACTGCTCCTCAGGGAATCCTTCCCTGACCCCCTCTCTTCCACCCCACCACCCCAGCTGGGTACTCTCAGGGCATTTTGTACTTATTCAAAGCACGCTGCACGCGTGTAAACCTTATGTATTCACTGGCAATGCTTTGTTTGCTCCCTGCCTTAAGTGCGGTGAGAGGGCAGATATTTTCATCTGAATGTGGGGCAACCAGCACACAGTAGGCGCTCCATAGATATCTGGCAGCTGACTGTCAGGACCCGGGATGGGAGTGGAGGCAGGTAGGCAAGGAGCACTTAAGGAGTCCCTGCTGTGTACACCTCCTCACAATGACTTTGTGGGTAGGTATTACATTTCTCTATTACTCTTGGAGAAACAGAGTCTCTAAAAAGGGGAAATGACTTGCCCAAGGTCACTTGACTAGAAACTCTAGCTCGGAGCCTCATAGTAGCAGTTCAGAATAGCTAGAGAGACCTCAGGTTATTCTCGGACTCAGCCTGAGAATTTTTCCCTCTTTTTGTTTTTGTTTTTGGTGTTTCTCCAAGGTTTATAACTGGGCTTCTTTTGCTGAGTTGGAGAGAAATGGCTCATGAGAACACTGTGTTTTATACGGTAACAGGGCAAGGCACTGAGGCTATGTGGCCTTGCGTGGCAGGATGGCTGCTGGGGCCTGAGTCAAGACACCTGGCTCTATTTTCTTCATGCCCTCTGATTTCTTTTATGGCCAACACCTAAAAATCTCTCTTAGGGAACAGCTATCAGGGCCCTCAGGGCAATTCCAGGGCAGCACCCATGCCTTTGCTGGTGAGGAACCTGAGACCTTCAAGGAGATGGTCAAGAAGATTCTGTATCCACACAGATCCCCTCCTCATTCTCTAGCTCTGGGTGGAATATCCTCTTTCACAGAAGCACTCATAAAACTTGGAAATTCTCTTGATTAATTGACATTTAAAGCAGTGGCCCCCAACTTTTTGGTATGAGGGACCTGTTTCTTGGAAGACAGTTTTTCCATGGATGGGAAGTGGGAAATTAGATTCTCATAAGGCGCATACAACCTAGATCCCTCACGTGTGTAATTTATCATAGGGTTCAAGCTCCTATGAGAATCTAAGGCTGCCACTGATGTGACAGAAGACAGAGTCTGGTGGTGATGCACGTGATGGGGAGTGGCTGTAAACACAGATGAAGCTTCACTTGTTCACCTGTCACTTACTTCTCACTGTGTAGCATAGTTCAAAGCAGGCCACACACCAGTACCAATCTGTGGCCCAGGAGGTGGAGACCTCAGATTTAAAGTATCTGTGTTGCTTCTAATAATAGATGATTGGTTTATTAAATGGTTTGTCTCTCCTTTGCATACTATATAGGCCTCAAAAACAATGATATACAAGATGTAAGGATAGGAAGAGATGTTCAAGTTGTGTCATATGTTGCCATTTTTGTAAAAAATTTAGATCTACACAATGTACACTATACATGGGGAAAAGCCTGGAAAACTCACGCAAAATAACACTGTTTTCAGTGATGATAGGATGAAGGGTAATTTTAAAAAATGTCCTAGTTTTCAGATTGTGTCAAACAATAGGCATTACTTTTAGAATAAAATTTAAAACATAAACATTAGTTTTAAAATTTAAAATAAAACCCAAATTAAATAGAAGGGAAGTCGAGTCTCTTGGGAATTCAGGGAGTGCTGTCTTTCTCTGGGGCCCAGATGGTGTTCTCCTGAGGGGCCTGAGGGCTCGAGTGGCACAGGGGTGGGGGGGCTGTCAGGCCAGCAGCATTTAGAAAGGGGGCCCAATGAAAGGACACCACACCTTGGAGTACGGGCATAGTCCTTGTATCCTGACAGTGGAGGCCTTTGGGGAGTGCTGCAGTCAGAACACCAAGACCCTGCCTTTCTGAAGTGTTTGCAAAGCTTCTTAGTCTTCTAGTTCTTCCCATTTGCCTTTGATCTGTCATGATTTGTGACTCACTTCTAAAAGCCAGTTCCAGTTCAGAAGGTTCCTGAGCATGCTGGTCATGTGGGGGGCCTGGGGACCTTTATAACTATTATCATTTTCAAGACCTTCTCCAAGAAGGCGGTCCTGCTATACTCTGGGGAGTGCACTCTAGGCAGATGGGAGGAGGTGCATGCTGGCCTCAGGAGACGTGAGTACTATCCAGCTGTGCATGGACCTACTGGCACAGACAGAACGGTGGCCTGGCCATTCCCCAGACAGCTTCCTCACTCTACAGACAAGAAGCCAAAGCCAAGAGAGAGCAAGGACTGGCTCTGGGTTACACAGAAAGTCAGGGAATGGAACCCAGGGCCGTGACGACTGTGCCTCATTTATTAAACGGACAAATGGTAAATATGCAATCATGGGTTTAGCTTCATTTCAGAGCCCAAGTTACAGTTCCAAGAGTGATTCTAGAGTTTAGGGGACTCTACTGTTTCACAGATGAGATGCCAGCAGACCTCACTGCACATGTAACAGTTTTCAAAAGTAAAGCATACGTTAAAATTTTGTATTATGTCTAAAAATATAAGTTGTATTATATTTTTATATATACATATAAACACATACTTTTTGTCAAAGGGCAAATCTTATATAATGGAGTTGAGTGAAAGACTTTTGAAGAGGCAATATTTCAGAATGCTCAAATCCTTAGTGTTCAATTTACTAGTCCAAATGTCCAAGCCCAGAGAAGGGAGGGTCACCCAGCTTTATAGGAAAAGCAAAATATTATAAAGGGCATAAAGCATTCTAGATATAAGAGGAATGTGGTGTCTGTGGGTGGCAGGATTGGGGTGTTACTTGTTTTCTTTGTCTATATTTTCTACAATGGAAAAGAATTACTTCTTTTTGTTAAAGAGATTTTAGAAATAATTTAGCCTATTTATTTATTTATTTTAGATTAATATAAGGGTGCAAATGATCAAGTTACACTGTTTGCATCTGTTAGGTAAAGTCCAAGTTGTAGTAGCCCATCACCCAGGAAGTGTGCCGTAAACCCTTACATCATGCTCATCCGGTGAGAGCTTACCAAACTCCTTCCCTCCTCCCCTCCCCCCCTTCAAGAATTACTCTCATAATAAAAAGAAAAAAATCCACCTTACTAACTGTTTAGGTTTTAAGTCTCAGAGTTCAGCTAGTCTAATTCTAACTGATGTAGAAATGGAGGCCCCTTCTGCAGCACTGTCTCTGGGGTTGGTGCTCGAGAGAAAGAAAAGTCTCCCAAACCTCTTCCCCTTCCTACTGCTCTGCTGGGTGACTCCATGGGAAGGGATGGAGCACCTCCTCCCACCAGCCACCTGTCCTGGCAGGTGGGCTGAAGGTCCTGCACCTCCTCTCGAGGTGTCTGCTTTCCTACATGGGGTCTAACACCACAACCATCATGATGACCCCCTTTTGACCTGAGTCTTATGGGTCAGGCGCTGCATTAAGTGTCTTCAGAGGTAATTTGATGAGTCAACATAAGCAGGCCAGGTGGAAGCTGATACTAATAACACATGGGGGAAACTGAGGCTCAGAAAGGTCCATTGTTTCGTTGGAAGTCACATAGCCAGACAAGGGCAGAGCTGGGACTCCGACTCCAATCTGTCTGCCTGGGGTGACTTCCTTACCTTGTGGCAGTATCTGCAGAGATCCTGAGTCGGCCTCTTTTTGCTAGAGGCCCTGTGTGTGTATGTGAGCATACACATGCCCCCTGAGTGGGGAGGGAGCTTAATGCATGCCCATGTGCCAGCACTGTCCCAGAAACTCATTCTTTCCCCAGCAAACCTTTGAGGCAGGTTCTCATGTTCCCATTTACCCCTGCGCATAGCCAGTGAAGTGCTTAACCCAACTAGCTGTCTGGGGTGAACTGGATCCTGACCTGACCTTGAGGCAGGGTGCTTCCACGTCATCTTTTTTCTCTGGCTGCGGACATCCTGCAGGTGTGGGACAGTAGTGGCAAATAAAGGTGAACTGGAGCTAAATTCTACCTACTGCCTGCTTCTGGATGGCCCCTGAGCCAAGAATGATTTTTCCATTTTTAAAGGATTGTAAAAGGAAAACTCAAAGATTATGTGACAGAGACATAAATGGGTGGCAAAGCCTAATAAACATACATACTTTCCGGGTTCTTTAGAGAAAAAGTTTGCTGGCTTCTACCTTAGGATCCCAAGTCCAAAGAGGACTCTCTGGTCCTGCATCTTCATCCTCCACACTTGGCTGTCCCAATGTCACATATGAGCTGTGGCTGTGGACTTAAAAGCAGCCACCACGGCAGTAGTGGGCATTTATGTAAAAAACGACTTGCAAAAGGTTGGCCACCACTTAGGCCACTGCTATAGAGAAGGGAGACTCACATTGCCACTTTTCATTTTGGGGGTGTCGATGCCTGGGGAAAAGCTCAGTAATTCCTGGATTTCTAGAGTGAAGGGCTTTTTTCTCCAGATGGGGTCAAGTACACCTATATGAGGTTGGCAATGAGCTTCAAATCTAGCATGATTCCCCTGCAAACTGGAAGGCGCCAGTGCTATTCCAGGCACTTAGCCCTGAGTGCCAGGCTCAGAGGAAGAAAGCACGTTCCCTGTTGACCTCACACAGACCCATCTGGGGGAGCCCCAAGGCAGGTATCGGAGTTGGGGGACGGGTCTGTGAGATCGCCAGGAGGGGCAGGGAGGAAGACCAGGATGTGACACCTGCGCCGCGTCTTGAGAAATGAGGCCTGAAGCAGATAAAGGGGAGGGGACGCGGGGAGGTGCTGCTGGGAGGCCGGGCAGCGCGAGCAGCCTGGGCGAAGGGGGACGGGCCGGCAGCCGGCAGCCGGCAGCCTGGCGTCGCTGGGGCCGGAGGGGCAGCGGAGTGTGGGCGCGGGGCTGTAGGTGTCAGTAGAGGCGCGGCTTTGGGGTCGGCCCGGCCCGCCCCTCAGCCCGCGCAGCCATTGTCTGCGGCCGGCGTCGCCTTGGCAGCAGAAGGTGACATCTGGTGACTAATGGCCGCGGCTCCGCGCGCTCCTCCCTCCCGCAGCGCCAGGGCCGCAGCTGCCGCGCCGCCCCTCCCTTTCCCTCTGGTCCCCTCTTCTCAGCCATCCTCAGCGGGGTGGGCCTGCGAGGGGGCGGGGGACGCGGGCGCTGAGGATCGATGCCCTGGTTTCCGCCCGGCAGAGGCGGCGGTCCCCACTTCTCCGCGCCGCCCACCCAGCCCCATAGCGCGCATGCGCGCTCTGGGAGCCCCCTGGGCCACCCCCCCGCCCCCGCGAGGACACTGCTCCCCGCCAGGGGCCGTGCAGGACAGTGCCGAGCTCGCGGTCCTGCCTCTCTGGTGGCTGCAAATACGGGTCCACACCGGAGCCCGCATGCACGTGCACTAACACACAGGTGGACAAGCCCGTGGTCACACGTGTTGTCACTCATTGTACACCTGTGCTCGTTCATGCGCGTCCACAGATGCGCTCGTGAGAGCTTGCTCACCCACAGAGGTACGGCAACACATCTCTGAACGTGTTCACGGAGCACACGCGTCACTGGGGACTCGTGCAGCCATTGTAGGAGCACCCACGGGCGTTTCACGCACACTCACGGCAGGTGTGTCCCTGTCCTTTCCAAAGCCAAAGCGAAGTGACAAATGACCTAATTCAGGTCCTAGACATGATCTAGTGTAGACTAGGTTCCCCTCTTCCTCAGTACACTACTTATAAATTAGTTACTGTTAGTACCGTTAGGAAACTACATTAGAGATTTCACATATAGATCTGGATTTCTGGCTTGTCTTGCAACATCAGAAGGAATTTGAGGTATGCTCCCAGCTGTCTGTATATAGGCTGGGACTGAGCAGAAGGGTCCCCTTCAGGCTCTGCTTGACCTTCTCCTGTGCCTACCTGGCTGCCCATCCCCTCATCCTGGTTACTTACAACATGGACCTCCCACAGACATTTGTAGCGGCTAGCCTTAGGAAGCCTAGGTCAGGGAGCCAGCCCCAGCCCTGCCTTTGGAGCTGGGCTAACCAGGTCTAGCTCTGATGCCTGCAGCAAGGAGACCCTCCCCGCTGTGTGGTATGGGGGTGCTGCCAGCCACGTGGAAACCCTCTGCAGTCTGCATAGTGCCTTCTCCCTGTGAGGCCCATGTGGGCCGACTGACAGCTTTGAGAGGAGAGCATCCATGCTTCCATTCCACAGTTGGGAAGGTGGAGGTGGGTCAGTAATGGCTTTCCCACCTAGGCTGCAAATCAAAGTGCAGTCACTGTAGCAGAGGGGTGGGTGGGGGACAGAGTGTCTCTACTGTGAAGCCTCTAACAGGGAGACAGAGGGACCCATGAAGTATTGAAGCTGGTTCCTGCCTGGCTTTGGCACATCCGTCTCGTCTCTCTGATAGGGCTCTCCCCAGCCTTGGCCCTGGGGAGGGAGGCCAGTTCCTGAAGCTTCCAGGGTGTCTGCATGATGCCGGGCTTTGGTTAAACTAGTAAATGGCAGCCCAAGGTGCAGTGGACAGCTATGTGGGTAGGGGTGTCCCCTAAATCCCTCAAGCACCCATGACCCTCTCCCTTGCTTCAACTTGTCCACTCCCGGGCTCTGACTCCTTCAGAGGGCTGACCCCCAGCTTGATGGCTCGCCTGAGCATTTGTCCCACTCATTCTTCTCTCACTGGAAGTCTGGCTGGTCCCTGACTCCCAGCATGTCCAAAGCCAGTCTATAAGGAGCGGTGACAAAGTGGTTATGGCCCGAACTTGAACCCCAGATCCCAGCTTTCCTACTCCCTCGCTGTGGGACAGTGGGCAAGTAATAACTCTCTGTACACCTTCAGCTTCCTCCTCTGTAAACTGAGAACAGCGCCAGCTTGCCCGGTGAGGACTGATGGAGCATATCCATGCAGAGCACCAAATCTGGTGCCCACCACAGCCTGGGTGCTCTGGAAATTCCAATGCTCATCAACTTTGCTACTGGCTGGCTCTTCCTCCCCTTGCTCCCTGCCTTGGTTGGCTTTTGTTTTCACCAACTCGAGTCTGGATCCTGAATGTTTACTCTGCTGTTCCCTTTCCATCTTCCACACATTCGTCCTGCCAATTGGACCTCCCAAATATTTCTAGAATCTGTGCCTTCTTCTCACCTGAGGTGCCCTGCTGTGGTTTGGTTTGGTGTCACTTACACCCGCACCTTGTGATCCCTCGCCAGGTTCCCCGGCTGCAGGCTCTTCACATTGAAATCTGGTCTCACTTCTGCCTTTGAAATACAAACTGTGTCACTCCACACTTAACCTGTGTGCCCAAGCTCCATGGCTGGGGAGTCACCGAGGAGGAGTTGGAGGGATCAGTTTGCTTTTCCTGCTTCTCCAGTCAAGGGCTAGGGGACCCTTGGGCTCCTCCAAATACTCTCTCCCCTCAGGGGTCTAGGGTGGAGCTATAGGGAGAGATGCTGGGTGTGTGCTTTCTCTTTCACTGTCTGTCAGGGCCTCGCACTTAGCAGCTGTGGATCTTCCACTCCCACCAGCACACACCTTCTCCCTCCTGCCTTTGCTCAAGCTGTGCCCTTTGCCTGCAAACCCCTTATCTCAAATCCCAATTCCAATTCAGCTTTTCTGCCTTGACCTGACCTCACCTGTCCTGAACCTCCACCTGCCCTTCATATTCAGTTTGTTACCTCTCACCATGTTCTCAGAACATCCAAGCAGTGCCCTGAGGTTGTACTTGTCTTGTTTGTGTTACCTTCCTCTTTACATGTCACTGAGACCCATGCTTCTCCAAGTTCATGATGCACATGATTCTGGAGGGTCTTTTCCAAGTTCAGAGTCAGCTAGTCTGGGATAGGGCCTAAGTGATGCTGATGCAGCTGGTCTAGGAACCATATCTTGAATGATAAGAACTTAGATTGTGATTCACTTGAGGGCAGTGACTTTTGTTTACTTCATCGTAGTATCCTTGGTCCTTAGCTGAGAGCTTGGCCAATGGGGACCCATTAAATGCCTGTCAAAATAAAGAAATGAATGAATGAATGAAAGTCATCTCATTCAAAGGAGGTTTTGGGGAAGTTCTGGAGGAGTTGATGCCCAAGTTGAATGTTTAGGGCGGGGTAGGAGATAGTGAAGAGACAGGGCAGTGGTGGGTTCAGATACTCCAGGTGAAGGTCAGGGCTAGGGCACAGAGATGTGCAGAAGTGCAGGTGCGGAAGTCTTCAATGGAAGACTTGAAGTTCAAGGGGATCACTGTAGGCAGCCAGGGATGCCATGCTGGCTTCTGTTTTATCTTGGAGCCTTTAGGGAACTACATGCTCCTGCAGCAGGACTGGAAGACATAGCAGAGGAGATGTGAGATGAGAAGTCACTTAGGCTTCTCAGTCCTCAGCATAGAGCTCTGGTGATGGCAGTGAGGAAGGAGAAAGGGGCACAGGCTAAAGATGAACTGAAGAGGAAGCATAGGCAGGACTGGGCTGGAAAAGAGGGTGTAAGAGGGCCTCCCTCCTCACCTGGGGGGACCTGGTGAATGGTGGCACCATCAGCTGTGAAAGGAGCTAAGAAGGAGGAGAAGGAGCTGGTCTGGGGAGAAGGCTAAGGAGTTGAATTTTAAGGCTGCCTGGGTCTGAAGTGCCCATGGGCATGCACAGCATATGCGCCAGGAGCTCCTGAGAGAGCCCAGGGCTGGAGATGACAGTGTGAGAGGTATCAGCTGCCAGATGCTCATTGAAGTTTTGGGAGAGAACCAGATCATCCTGGGAAATCTCACAAGTAAGAAGAGAAGAAAGGAAGGAAGGGACCCTGGAGGAAAACCACTCATTTAAAGAGCAGGAATTAATGACAACCTGTTAGAAGATAAAATGGGAATAGAAAACATTTATAACAGCAACAAAAAAAGATAAAAAACCTGGGAATCAACATAATGAGAAATGTGCAAAATCTAAGTGGAGAAAGCTTTAAAATGCTTCCAAGGGACAAAAAAGCATTTGAATAATGTTCTTGGATGAGAAATCTAACATTATAAAATTGTCCATTCTCCCTCAGATAATTTAGAATTTAATAAGATTTTCAATAAAAATGAAGCTTTGTTGTTGTTGTTTAGGCAAACTGATTCTAACATTCATATGGAAAAGTGAGTGTTGAGAGACAGTTCTCCATGGGTCTCTCATGTTTCTGTATAAGCAGAAGCAGTGACTACTTCTGTTCCAAATTATTTTGCAAAGGTGTTTTTATAGTGAACACAGTTGGAAGATAGAAATCCTGTTTTCCTTTGGAGCAAAGGGCAAATTTGTTTACTGTCCAGAATGACAAAGATAATGTCTCCTTCTGGGGCAAAAACCAGGCAGAATTACTGCCCTTTATAAAAGATTTGGGTCCCCTAAATTCAAGGCTTCTTTTCCTGTAAGACAACCCACTGCTATACAGGTATCATCTAGATACCTGTATAAGCTTTCTTATCAGGCTGTGAAAATTGTGTCTTACGTAACCATCACATGCTGATACTCTGGCTACTGTGCATAATAAAATCCTTTGTCTCTGACCCAGAGATATTGTGTCTTCTTCCAGCACCCAGGAAACTTGGTGGGCTTGCAAGCAGAGTAAAAACCCACTCGGATCTTTCACAGATCTTGACAGCAAGAATAGCCAGGGAATATCTGGAAAGAAAATAATAAGAAGAGGGTCTAGTTTTCCTTCCTTCATAGCACTAAACCATGCTGTGAAGCTGTACAATGTAAAACAAAGTGGTACAGGACAACTCATCAGAACAAAACATAATTCCCAAAATTACATGTGAGAATTTAGTTTAAGGTTATTATCATCTTTCAAACTGAGTACAAAAATGCTTTATTCAATAAATGCATTGAATTTATTAAATGAGTTGAGGAGACTGGAGACCCATCTAGAAAAAAAATGTTGGATCTATATCTCATACTTTACATTAGAATAAGTTCTGTATGAAACAAAGATGTAAATATAACAAAATGAAAAAAAATAACAGAATTAAGCATAAGTATACCAGAAATAGGGAGAACATTTAAACTCTCAGTAGGACACCCAACCCAGAAGCCATTAAAACAAAAGACTGATAATTTTAACTATTAAAACAAAACTTCTGCACGGCAAAACCCAACATACACAAAGTCATAAGACAGACTTGGAAAGTATTTGCAATTTATATCACTGATAAGGAGCGTATTCCCCTTTCTATAAAGCGTGTCCACAAATCAATATGAAACAGATCAACAACACAAAAGGAAGATGGACAAGGTGTAAAGAGTTATGAAACCTAGAAGATGCCCCCTTACTCATAGTAGGAGGGGACTAATTAAAATTTTTCTGAGACATCATTTTCATCTCTTGCTTTGGTTCAGATCAAAAAATTTGATAATACAACTATGTAGGGAAACGTGTTGCTAATGGGAGTGGAAATGGAACAACTCAAGGGGGGAAATCTGGCAACATCTACTGACATGACAAACTCGTTTGACCCAACAATTTCACCTGTAAGAATTTATTCTATGAAAAGACTTCCACACATAAAAAAAAAAAAAAAACAACACATATGAAATTAGCTGTTACAATGTTTGTAAGAGCAAAACACTGAACACAGCCCAAATAGGCAGTGAGAGAGGGATGTTAAAGTAGGTCCATTCAAGGACGTGCATACAAGAGTGTACGTGTGAGGCACTGACATGGAGAGTTTCCAAGATAGAGTGTTGTGAAGAAAGCACGGTGCATTTCAGTGTGTACAGAATGCTGCTCTACTTGTGAAAAAATGAAGAGTGTGCATGCAGAAGGCTTTGTAGACATAAGTATGCACACTTATATATGACATCTGTGGAAGCATATCTGTGTACAAGGAACTGATCCCATTGGTTGTCTCTGGGGAGGGAGATTTCATCATTGGGATACAGGGATGAGAAAGGAAACTTCACTGTACACACATTTCTTTACCTTTCAAAAGTGGAAAATACAAATGCAATCAGTGTAACCTGGTTTCTTGTACCCTCAATGAATTCCCCAACAATAAAAAAAAAAAAATTTAAAAACAGTTGAAAATACACTCCCTCCACAGGCAACCCTACAAATGTAACAAAGCGTGTGGGCAGAAGGTCAGGTGGGACTCAGCAGGAACATCAGAGAGAAAGCTGGAAGAGAGCTGCTCAGAGGGGCCCGCCGAGGACAGTGTTTGAAGAAGGAGGTAGGGGCCCTGGGCTGGAGAGCGACATGGGCGTGAAGAGTTTAGATAAGGACTTCGAGGTTCATGCCATGTGTTCATCAGGTCAGGGGTGACCTTGGCAAATGCAAGCGAGCATGTGGTTGTGTGTCAGCCAGAGCAGTGTTTAGGAGGGAAAGGAAATGCAGAACAGGACAAAGTGGGGACTTTCACAGAGCTTGGCTATGAAAGGAAGAAGAGAAGGAAGAAGCTGGATGGAAGACAGGACAGCTTGTTGTTCTTCCCTTCCCCTTCTCCTTTGTCTTCATCCTCCTCATCCTCATCCTCTCCCTCTCCTCCCACTCCTCATTCTAGTCAGTATTGTTTAAACAGAGGCAGATTGTGCATGTTTGGCTGGTGATTGCACGTTAGCGAAGAGTCAGTGAAGGCTGCAGGACTCAGAGGGGACTGTCTGCTTGTCTGTTGCTATGTAACAAATCACCTTGAAACTTAGACGCAGAAAACTGACCATTTTATTATGCTTGCAATTCTTTATGTCTGGAATTCCGACAGGACCCAACAGGGATACTTTGTCTCTGCTCTACAATGTCCAGGCCTCTGTTGGGGTGGCTTCAACAGTGGGAGATGGCTGGGGCCATGGGGCCTCCGTTCCCCTCTGTGTGTGAGAAGGCTCCTTTATTCATGTGTCTGGCACCTGGGCTGGGCTGGCTGGAACAGCTGGGGTCTGGCCAGCATCACTTGTTCTTCATGTGACCTCTCCGCGAGGCTGGCGTGGGCTTCCTGACAGCAAGCTCAGGGTTCCCAAGAGCAAATGTTCCAAGAGCTCAAGGCCTAAGTCCAAGGTTCATATGACTTAGACTTGGAAGTTGTGCAGAGTTACTTCCATTGTAGTCTCTTAGTCACATGTGGTCAGACCAGTTTATTGTGAGGGAGCTACATACAGGTCTGAATACCCAAAGAGATGGAAGGTTCATTAGCAGTGGGGGGCACATTTGAAGTCAGGTTACCACAGAGGTCACCAAAAAAAGTGAGATTTTTTTTTTTTGCCAACAGGGTTGGGATCCACAGCATTGAGGTGAGATTAGCTTTGGGCTAGAGGAGCACTAGGAAGAAGACCAGGCTAGGGTTAAGTGGGGATGAATGGGACCAGGGAGGAGAGTGTCTGATTGGTCCAGGTATTGAGTGATAAAGTAATAAGCTTCCTTGCTTAGACGAGGGGGATCATGGTGGAGTATCAGGGTCATAGAGAGTGAATGAGCTCAGGGATGCTTGTGAAGGGGCGGAGAAAGAAACTGGGGCCAAGATGAGTGGGACTCACTCAAAGTTAGAGTCCATAAGTTTGCAAGGACACTGCAATCATGGTTGTATGTGATGTTTTTTTCCTTCTGCTCAGTGTCTCCAGTGTGGGATTGAAAAAACAATCTGAAAATGGAATGTGCTTGAGGTTGAGTTGTTATTAGGAAGAAGAAGGCTAAGAGTAAATGGTATTGATAAGCTAAAGAAGCATGGGGCTTTCACTGCACAGAGAAAGGTATAAAACCAAGAAGAGGATAGTAGGGGAGAGTGTCAATGGGCAAGAGGAGAAGAGAAAGAAATTGGTTAAAAATGTTCCTGGAGCATTTATGAATGACAGGTGCAGAAGAACGGGGAGACTCATGAAAGAATGGGCTGATCTGCATTTATGATTTCAGGAGAGAAGTTCTGAGCGTGGCCCACAGTGTGGATGGCTAGAGAGGAGAGAAGGAGGAGAAGGTCGGAGGGATGAGGGTAAGGAATGGAGCTTACGGGGTGTTGGATGGTGTATCCATGTGGAAGTCACCAGGGTGAGGTCTGGGTGGAGAAGAAGGCTGTGAGCCTGCTGCTAATGACTTCTATGATCTTAAGGCAGGACTGAAAGACTAGTAGATGACACAGGCAGGGTGTTGTGGCAGTTCTGGAGCCAAGTGATGTGAGCCTCTGGGATCAGGGATAATCTCACAAGTGGTTGTGGGCCTGGGTTGTGGTGAGGAGTGAGAGGCCTGATCCTGGACTTAGCCTGTCCTATGGGTAGTGTAGGAATGAGTGGGCTCCACCTGCCAGGCTTCTGGGGAGCAGTGTCCTCTTCTTGATGTTGTGTCAGGTCACCAGATCTGGTTTTGTTTTGAAGTCACCGCCTTTGCCCCTGGGGTGAGTGCTGTGGTTTGAATGTGTTCCCCAAAGTTCATCTGTTGAAAGTTTAATCCCAGCGCAGGTGTGTTGGGAGGTGGGTGGGGCCCAACAAGAGACAATCAGGAGCAGCCCTGGTGAAAGGATTAATGCCGTTATTATGAAATCAGGACAGTTGCAGCAAGGGTGGGCTTCTTATAAAGGCGCATCCCGCCCCCTATTGCTCTCTTGCCCTTCCACCTTCCACTATGGGTTGACATACCAAGAAGGTCCTCACCAGATGTGCACACCCACCCACCTTGGACTTTCCACCCTCCAAACTGTAAGAAATAAATTTGTTTTCTTTGAAAATTATCCACTCTGTGACATTCTGTTATAGCAGTGTTTTTCAACCTTTTTTAAATCTCACAGCACATTTGAACTTATAGTTAAACTTCCGTGGCACACTTACCTTATGTTGATTAAAAAAAAAAAAAAGAGTAAAAAAAAAAAATGTACTGGCTCTGCGCCTGTGGCTCAACGGGCTAAGGCACCAGCCACGTACACCTGAGCTGGCGGGTTCAAATCCAGCCCAGGCCCACCAAACAACAATGACGGCTGCAACCAAAAAATGGCCGGGCGTTGTGGCAGGTGCCTGTAGTCCCAGCTACTTGGGAGGCGGAGGCAAGAGACTCGCTTGAGCCCAGGAATTGGAGGTTGCTGGGAGCTGTGATGCCACGGCACTCTATCCAGGGTGACAGCTCTGTCTCAAAAAAAAAAAATGTACTTACTGGTCTTTGAACTTCTTTCAAAAATCATTTAATTAATGATGTTTAAAATTTTTCGAGCTACACCTCTCATGGCACACCAATTGAAAATCACTGGCTTAGGCTTTAAGATGGCAGCCGAGTAACAGCTTCCTTGCAACTGGGCATGGTGAGATGGGGGAGAGAAGACTTCAGGCATCTCTGGCTGGCGGGATCTGCCCAGAAACATCACTTGGGGACACAGGGAGACAGCGTGAGACTTCTGGACCCCCTGAGGAAGGCAAGAGCAGTAGAGATCTGGCAAGTGGTTGCGTGTGTTCATTCGGTCTAATCCTGCTGGCAGCTGTGGCTACAGCAGCAGTGAGATTGCAAACTGGAAAGGCCTTACCTGTGAGCTGTTTGGGTTTCTTTTGGACTTGGCACATGGTTGAACTGTCTTGGGACAACTGGGGCAAGAGTGCGGAGGTCTTTGAGTGTTGTCTGGGGCTCCAGACTGAGCCATCAAGCTAGACGGAGCTACCGATGTTTGGTTGTGGGCCGTGCAGAGCCATCGTGGGAGAACTGCCCTGGTAAGCTCCACCCTCAGGGTTGCAGAACAAGCATTGGGCGGGAGCGAGTAATCTAGTGACTGAGTAGCCTAAAGGCGGGGACTGAGACGCCTTGCAGCCTTAGCCCTCCGGGGCATAGGGTGAGACTGGTTTTGGCACACTGGGTAAGTGGATAGCCACTTAAGGAGTGATCCCAGTGACAAGCGCTTTCCTGGGAAAGCTTCTGCTTAGCCCAAGTTAGCAATTTAAAGTGCCTTCTAAACAGGCTGAGGAGGATTTAAGCTCTCCACCCTATAGGGTTTGAGAAATCATTAGAGGCCTCTGGTCTCCATTTTGTACAGCCATATCAACATTGTGATTAACATATCATACCCCAGAAGATCACCTCTTGCCCAGACAATATCAGCAAGATATATATACTGCTTTGTTTTTTGGTTTTGTTTTGTTTTGTGGTTTTGTTGTTGTTGTTGTTTGTTTGTTTTTATTATTGTTTTGTTTTTAATTTCAACATTTTCCTTAAATATTCTTCTTTTCTTTTTTTCTTTTATTTCTTCATTTTTCTAGTTTAAATATAATTTTCCATTGTTGCCTTTTCCAACAATTAGACTTCAATTTTTCTAGTGTTTCTACCTGTATTAATTGTTTTTTTTTCCCCAATCTTATCCAGTAAAGTTTTCAGTTTGCTTGTTTTGATTTGATTTATTGCATTTTTGTCTTCCTTCTCTACTTGGTGGAGGTGGGGTACTGTGTCCAAACAGGCTGGCAAAGAGCTGCTGACCTAATCACCCAACCTGGCACCCCCAGAGGTTGGGGGCTCTTAAGGTTGGGTCAAAGTACCCTACTGTACACGTATATTGCTCCCGTCACCCTCTTTCTGTGCCTCTCTTCTTTTAGTCAATAGCTGCTTCTACCCACCCCCTCTCCTTCCTCCTTTTTCTTTTCTTTTCTTTCTATTTTTTTTTTTCTCTTTCTCTCATTTTTCCTTTCTTGCTCTTCAATCTTCTCATCCTTCTGGTCCTGTACCAAAAGGACTCATCGAAACCCTAGTCCAGAAGCATGGCAATTTAAAGAGCAGGAGGAAGTGAAAGGAAAATTAGGGTAAGGAAACAGATAAAATAAATCAATCATGAGGAAGAATCAGCAGAAATCTCCAGGCATCATGAAAAACCAGCCAGAGCAAGCCCCTC